>JAJONR010013905.1:0-14866 GCA_029582245.1 Solanum etuberosum
TATAAACTTTCTTAGTATTTGCTGGGTAAAAATGCTGGAATTCAGCAGACCCAATGGATGAGAGTATAATCTCATAATGCATTATGTATTTGTATGTTGGAACAGCATATGATGCCGTATCAAAATATCTCGTCATGATTTGCCAAGGATCCTCTCTCCATTGTAAATCCCTTGGCTCAAGAAGAAGTATTACTTCATCTTTCTCATTCTTATCATATACCTTAATGTTTTCACTTGCTTCGTCATTGACGACTGCAGAATATGACAGTGGTGCATTGTTCTGAGGTTGTCTTGATTGTATAAAATCCATGAATTCTTTATACATTGGGTGTTCGGTATTAATTCCCGATATACCTGTAGAAGTTCCTGCAATGTTTGAGGTAATTAGTCTCTGGTTTCCTAACTGAGCCAAAATATTATTTCTGCTCATGAGTACTTTTCCTCTTCCTCTATTAGAGGAAGAACTTCCAGATGGTCGCATTATCCTGTATTCAGGAAATAAAGAATTATTAACTCAAATATTCTCTAGTAAGAAAATCGGGAAGACTATTATCTGTTCCGCACTTGATATTTATATTAAACTAGTTTTCAAATATGCGTAATATATGTGTATCTTATGCTAATTAGTATAGACGTTTCGAATGTCCGATACTTACATAGTCCCTCAAATTTGTCACAAATAATCAAGTAGACATCTTAACAATGTCAGCTGATGTATTTATATACTTGAATGTATTTTTTAATATTTCATGGTCAAGTATTTTATTTTTTTTAAATATTTCAAAATAAAAATATATATATTATAAATTATTTTTAATTTAATATACAATTTTAAACCGAACTTAACTGTTTCATGGTCAAAATATTCATTTTTTAATTAAAAAAATTATTCCAAATAAGTAAGTATTTTTTATTGCCAAGCAATCCTAAGAATATGAGACATGAGGAAAAACAATATGATATTTTTTAGAAAATAAAGGAGGGGACACATTTTTTAAATGAAAAAAAAAAAGTAAAAAAGTGAAATTATCATCTCATTTATCAAATCAAAAATTCTAATCATATGTTGGGAGTGTCCCGTTTTTATACAAACAAATTCTTACTTGATTCCTCAGTCGAAAAAGTTTCTTTTCCTTTTATATGAAAAGGATGGAGTACTTTTTTAAAAAAAATAAAATATTAATAGTACTTGTTAAATATTTTTTTAAAAAAATATCATAATTCTATTATTGCTAAGCAATGGGACACACCAAAACTCTTGCAACCATCCATTTAATGTAATTTACTAAACTTAAATTTTGTGTTTAATTAAAATATTTGAATCTTATCATTTTAAGTTAAAGACTTATATATATAACACATCAAATAAATGAATCGATTTCTATTGTCAGAATTATTAGATGAAAACAATTACAAAATAAAGTTTGCTTTATTTTTTTTATTTAATTTCGTATTCGTCTATAGATTCAGTGGAGTCCTAATTGTAGAAGTAAAATATATATATATATATATACTATTTGTTTTTAAATTTTACTTTCAAATTATACTAAATATATTATTGTTATACACAATTAAAATTCACAGATCTTTACTTAGACTGAAAGTGATCTAAATTTTAAGAGGATCGACAAAATAAATTGGATAACTAATTTTTTTTAAAATCATTATTGAATATGGATTGATCGAATATAATATTGTATTGATTTTCATCTATTCTATATATTTTCAATCGATTGATATCCAATTCATTCGTACATTAACAATAATCGATTGATATCTGATCTGATTGTATATTTGATATTCGATTCAATTCATTCATTTGTCGTGAATATAATAATTGAGTATTGGTGTAAAGTGTAAACAATTATCACTGCAAAAATTTCAAAAAGTAAAAAAGTTGTTACTATGTTTAGTCTTTAATTTTTCATACACGTGAAACATTTAACTTCTTCTTTTTTTGTGCTAATATTACTTTTTTAAAAACAATAAAATAAGACTTTCTCTGTTCCAAATAAACAATCTAACTAGTTGTCCAATCAATAACTTAAACTAAAAATAGCCAGCAAATATACTTTCTCTGTTCGCCTTTACGTGTCTATTATTCTATAAATATATTTTCATTTTTTTTTTGTCATTTTTAACATATCAAGAAGATTTTAAAAAATTCATATTTTATCATTAGTATTAGTTACTTATTTTTAAAATTAATTTTAAACATTAATACTAAATATCAATTAATATGCACATTATAATAAAATATTCTCATATCAATCATTATTTCTTAAATGACGTATAAAATTCAAGACAGACGAATAAAAATAAATAAATAAAAGTATATTATATATATATATATATATATATATATAAACTATATATATATATATAAAATAAGTAAATAATGAATCTGACCGACCGTCGGCGTAAACCAACGATATACATGTGGGAAATAGCTTATTACCTTCTAGATCTAGCTCTAACTTCTACTATAACATATACTATACACATACCAACAAACTCTTTAAAAGGAGCTTGGATTATTTAATAACTTCTAGCTCTTCCATTTCTTTTGTCTTTTTTTATATATATATATTAATAACACAAAAAAAAAAAAAAAAAAAACCTCATTGTCTAAAAATCAAATTATCATTTTGTGAAGGAATTAGGTATGGGAAGAAAACCTTGTTGTTCTAAAGAAGGTTTAAAGAAAGGTTCATGGACTAAAAAAGAAGATTTGCTTCTTACTGAATATATTAAGGAATATGGTGAAGGTACTGGATGGAGATCTCTTCCCAAGAAAGCAGGTAATCACTTAAAAAATTCAAAAAAAAATTCGAGAAAAATCAATCGAAAACAGTATGTTTACCTTCTAAGGTAGCGTACTAAGATTTGCGTATACTCAACTTTTTTCCGACTCTACTTATAGAGTTATACTGAACATGTTGTTAAATTTTTGTTAGAAATCCATTGAAAATGTGCTCGTCAGAAATTATTTCTCTTGAAAAGTTTAATATATAGAAAATTAACAAACGAGAAATTTATTAAGCGGGATCAAGCAAAAACTTTTTTTTTTTCCTCCAAGAATTTAGTTTAAAATACAAGTAGAATCTCTTCATTTTATGTTGAATTGCTAAGGCAGAAGAATGCAATTTTCTAGTAATGAGTATTGATCAATTCGATGCAATATCTTTGTCAACTTTCTAATTTGCATAGTGGCGGATCAAAATTTAGACGTTGTGAATTTTGAATTGTTGAAAAAGTGGCTTCAAAATGTATGTCTAATACTATGAATTACTCTGTTTTTAAAGTTGTTTCATAGAATTATTCGTGTTTATATAGGTCATTTTCAGTGACGAAGTTAGAATTTTCAATACGATCAAAGTCAAAATATAATAAAATAAACAATATATGAAAACGTCAAGGAGATTCCATACATATTATATGTACCGAAGAATTTTTTTACCTAGTTATACAATGTAGTTTTCTAACAAATAGGGTATCAATTAACACCATTTTCAAGAAAGTTGTGGTTAATTTCGCCTTTGATCAGCCTGATCGAATTATATAAAAAGTTTATTCTATCAATGCACTTAACTTAAACTAGTTAGTTAACTAATTAAATGTTGTTTGCATATTTCAGGGCTACTAAGATGCGGCAAGAGTTGTAGATTAAGATGGGTGAATTATCTTAAGCCGGGACTCAATAGAGGGACCTTTACACCCGAAGAGGATGATCTTATTGTTCGACTTTATACTCTTTTGGGTAGTCGATGGTCCCTCATTGCCGGAAGAATACCTGGCAGAACAGACAATGACATCAAGAACTATTGGAACACGAGTCTCCTCAAGAAACTCAAAGCTCAAGGAAATGAGCCGCGAAAACACAAATCTCAAGCCAAAAAAAGGAGAAGGAAAAAGGAAAAAGCAAATGTCTCTTCCCAATTTAATCGAAAAAATAACAACGAAAATAAGACGAGGAGGAAGAAGAAGAAGGAGAAGATCGTCGAAAAACATAACATTGAAGATGAAGTAGAAACAAAGATAGAGGAGCAACCACATACACAGGATTCCGCACAAGCAGTATCAGATAATAATCACAATTTCACAAGTAAGTGCACGTGTGATTTTCAAGTGAACCTGTCTATTGTGTGTCAAGTTAAAAAAAAAAAAAATTAGCGGTAATTTAAAATAAATTAATGATTAGGTGATGTATATCAAAACCACCAAATATTGTATAATTTTTTTAAAAATAATATTATTTACTCATACATATGATTTATTTATTTTTTCGAAATTTTATTTTCAGGTTCTTCTAGCAATCAAGATGGCACAAGAAGTAGTGCCACCTCTACTAGTGAAATCCATTCTTGTTCTCAAAATATTGAAGATCAAAACCAAGATGAAATTTTTGAGAAACTTCAAGTGATAGATGAATTACTCCTCAATGATAATTGCCTTTTTCCACCAGAAAAATGCATAGAGTTCAATAATAATGAAAACCATATGTTATTGGAGGAGGTTTATGAAGAGTATTTTCAACTTGTTTCTGAAAATTCATGTCATTTTTGAATACTAATGGATTCAGAATTCAAGTATTATGTGTTAAATTTTTAAAGTTCTTAATGTGCATTAAATATTTGTTATCTATTAGTATACTTTTTACGATATCAAAAATACTGAATTCAAATAATATCGTACACCCCATATGTTTTCAAGGTCATCCACAGTCTTTTGTCGGCTTATTTTAGTCGATATGCAATTTTAATTTTCATGTGTTTTGTGTCACTGTTACCTCAATGGTCCTCTCACTTGTATTATTTTTTATTATTTCAATTGTCTTCGTTTCTTTTTAGTTGTTATAGTATTCTTTTATAGAGTTAAAGCATATGAATTTTGATAAACATTTTAAGATGTATGTTTTCATCATATTAATATGAATAAAGTTGCAATTTATAGTATTTTTCGTATAGTTTTTGAATATTTAAAATTTTATTTTAAAATATCGAATTAATGTAATCTAACTTAGCTTTAAAAATTAGTCAAGTTGCAATTTAAAAGAAACGGAGGGAGTACGTGATTTTTTTAAGAAAATAGTAATTTATATTATATGAATATTAATATTTTTAAAGTATAATTTTTTATCGGAATATAAGAATAATTTTAATTTAAAGTGTTTTTTGTTTAATTTTTTAATATCTTAATTTTAATTTTGAAATTTTGATTTTTCTTAGTTATTTTAGCTTAAGACATTAACTAAATTAACTATCAACAAGAAAAGAATATTACATAAATTGAGATTTTAAAAAAAAAACATATTAAAGTTCAATATATTTCTACAATATAAAGTATTCTATATTATTAGATCATATTTCATTGCCATTTAAAAGGCCAAGCAAATGAAGCAGATGCGTTACACCTTTAAAATATGTGTAAATTTTTTCATAAAAGGATATTGAATACGTTAAGGAAAAATGAGATTTTTACAAATAAATTTTTAGAATTAAAGTTGATAAATTCTTAACTAAGATCAATAATTTCGATTATATAGAAGAGTGAAGTCCTAAAACAACTATTAAAGACAATTTTAGCATTTTATGTCTATTCATTTTAAAATTATACAAATTTTACATTTGAATTTGTCAAAATATATGTTCACGTGGCTACATGTTCTCCTCAAATTACATGATTGATTATTGTTTAACGCTTATGATAATTTGATGAAAAATAGAAATTAGTTAATCATTTAAGTTTTAAAATGGAAAGATTCATTTGAATTTTGGGTACTCAATTTTTGAAAATTGGTGGTGTGTAAAATTGAAATATGTGACATCATTCACATTTTATTTTTAAAAAAAAATATGGAACAAACTATCATCAAACTACCACCTTTTGCGGAGAAAAGAAGAATAAAGCTACAACTTTTTAGCATGAATTTAGTTTTAATTAGACTTTAATATAGATATCGATCTTCACAAAAAAAAATTATAAATATCGGATACGAGGTGGGAAAAAAAAGAGTTAATATAGTTAGAGTAGAAAAAAGAGTTGAAACTGTTTCTATAATTATATATGCATTTTAAATGCCTATTTTGCTTCTATTGTTCCTTGCGATCAAATTAAATTTACAAGGTGTTTTTTGATCAAAGACGGTCCGATATAAAACTTATGTCTCCGCTTCTATAGTATTAATCATAATCTTTAAATTCTAACTCCGCTTCTAATTATGTCAACCACAAGACTCTTCCAAGGTGCTTTTTGATAGTGAGGGATCAAAGATAGGTACAATTTCTTGATAGAGAATAATAGACCACTATGAGTGAAAACACATGCAACACGATTAAGTATTGTTTTTTCTATGATCTTTAGTCAATTTCACGGGCGGAGTTAGTAGCTTGTATGCGGGTTCAAACTAATTAGATTTTATTTAAATAATATATTTGTGTTAATAAATTTATTAAATATATATAAATATTAAATTTGAAATTCAGTTATTATCTCTTAAAATGATTATTATAAAATTCAGAAATTTATAAAATTTAAAACCTAGCTTTAACTCTGATCAAATATTAATTGTGATTTGATTTGCATGTTATAATCAATCATTTTCCTAGTTAAGGTAAAACTTTTTTGCGCAATTTTATAGGACAGATTTTCGAATGAAACTATTTTTTTCAACTTAGCTTGACAGAAAGTTTTTTTCACTTTTTTGATTTCACACTTAGATGTACGATATTGAATATGATTTTTTTCCATTTTATTGTATGAGTAGGTAATGCATAGCAACTTTAGGAGTATAGGGATTGCAAAATGGGTATAATTTATGTGTATCGCTCGATTCAATTCATTTTAAATAGGTTGGTTATCCAATCATTTAAAAGTGGGTCAAATATAGATCAATTCATATTATCCATCATAAAATATGAATATTAATTGATGTACATAAACATCCCAATAGTCAGCAACCACCAATCCCAACGCCTCAAAAATTAAATTTATTTATTTATTTTTTAAAGAAATTAAATTGATTTTTTACTACTTTGATTCCCACCACTATCTCACCCCCTACCAGCCCCTTCCCAAACATAATTGTTTTTAAAAAAAAATCGATTTTTTTCCTTGTCCCTACCCCGACCACCTACACCTTAAAAAAAATATAAATGTCACTTTTCTTTCTTTTATAAATGAGTCTCTTTTACCCATTTTTATCTACTTAACTACCCACTTTTAAATGGGTTATATGAGTTTGACTCGTTTTTCCCAACTCATTTAAGATGGGTAATTTGAATGGGTACCCATATAAATTACCCATTTTGCCTCGCTCTATGGACTCAACGTCCGTGTTGAGGTTTGCCCCGCCTTATCGAGATTTGCCTAAACTCAATTGAACCTTGGCCAACATCGACAAGGTTGATACAGGACTGACTAGGAATCTAGGATACCAAATTTGTCACAGCTCAGCCCGCTAGTGATATTGTTCACTTTGAGCTTAGGTCTGCACGACATTAAAATGTGTCACTAGTTAGTAAGGCATGCTTACTTATATAACCTACATCTCTCCTATGTTTTACCGACGTGAGATTTCTAATCTTAAGCTGGAGTGTTACAGTTCCTTTTCAGCTACAGATAATTTAATTTAAGTATTTAATTTTATCTTCGATATGAATTTCTTATAGGGATATAAATATTATGACATGTTGAATTGTTTTGTAGGGAGTTTGGATGGGAATGTTGATTGGCACACTTGTTCAAACTATTGCCCTAGTTATAATCACTTCCAAAACTGATTGGGATGAACAGGTAGCTTTGCAACTTCTTCTTTTTTCAAATTAATTATGTGGTTTTCTTTCAATTAAAAGAATTAGAGAAAATAATAAGAACAATCCCTAATGTTTGGAGGTAAATTTAGATAGTGCTTTAAAATATATCGCGGACAACTTTGATCCTTTTAAGTTGTTCTCGTAAAAAAATTAACAAACTTTGAATGTTAGATTTACAGCATGATATATAAACATGTCCTCCAACTTTAGATGTGTACAAGTAGACACTTAAACTGATATAAAATTGAGCAAGTAAATACATGTTTTACGTGGCATAATACAAAAAAAAAACAATTTTCTTTTGTAGGTAACACTCACTCAACAACGAGTTAAAGGATGGGCAATAGAAGACGACAATAATGTTACCTCACAAGGAGCTTAACACAACAAAATGGCCTAAATTGCAATGATTTGTCAAATTGTTTTAATTGGTACGTGTGTAGAATCAAGAATCATCGATGTAATTGATTTTGGAGTGTTGGCGTGGATGAATTCTACTCCAGCATTGTTACAATTTATAAAGAAAGAAATTGTATCATCAAAAATTTTAACGATCGAAAATCGGCCTGTGGAAAAAAATGTAAGATGTGAGAAAGGGATTTTTTAAAATTGTCAATATTTTCTTTTTTTGGTTTGTGGAAAAGAGATCTTTTTGGATAGTGTCAACAAGGAGGAATTGTAAATCCCATGGTGTCATTTCAATGTTTAGGTTAACATTTTCTGATCTTGATGATGCTCTAACTAAACAAGTGGAGACAACTTGAATTTCTTCCATCTCTAAGGAAAATTATAGCGGTGCGGAGGAGGAAGAGGAGGAGGAAGAAAATTTATCTATGTATATCTATATTATTCTAAAATTGAAAAGTTCAAATATTAAAGTTGTATTACTAAAATATTCATCAAAATTAGTTGAACAGTCATTTTATCTTTTATCTAATTTTATTTAACAATTATTTATAAAATTGACATTAGTTCATGTATAAAGTGTTGATTCACGTGAATTCAATAATTTTTATTCAGATGATGTATTTGTATTAAAAAATTTATAAAATATATATTGGATTATGAACCTAATTATTATTATTATTATATATTAACTTGATATCGTCATAAGAATCAGAAAAAAATTCATAATTTAAACTCTATATATCTAAACAGCCTTTGATTAACTATAAAAAATTACAATAGAGACGGATCAAGAAATTGAAAAGGATGAGGGTATCACCATCTTTAATATAGACATATTTTATTTTATTTTAGAAAAAAAAAATGATATAAACATGTCAATTACTTAATACGAAATTTGGGATGACATTATTAGAAAGTAATAAAAATACAGAAAAAAAGCTAAAGTGTGAATTGCCCACTAAATGTCTATCCATGCACCTCAATCAATCAGTGAAATCACTTTATTTTTGTCGATAGAAATAAAGACACACATATATTATATTCAAATACTTTAATAATTAAGACACACATTTATTATATTCAACTAATGTTTAAACAATATATTTAAAATATAAATATTATCACTTGAACTCAAAATTTTAAATTTTAAAATTCTGATTTCGTACCCCACTTTTGAAAATCATGGTGTGCATCAAAAAGTTAAAACAACATTATCTTATCTATTCATCATCTTCTTTTTTTATGTTTTTCATTCGGCGTCTATTAGAATTTCGACTAAATTCGACTTTCCACGATAATGCAGGATTGGAATTCGTTGACCTTTGACTTTTTCAGGAAGATATATCAATAATTAAAAAATATAACAAACTATTCTCATGCTATGTTTTATTCAATAAGGAAATTGGATGTAGATACGGTTTCTTCCGTAAATAAATATTAATGCACGTTTACTCTTTTCAAAACATCCAAGCAAACGGGAAGGTATATTAAAAGGGACAAACTAGTTAGTCAATTAGGTTGAAGTCCTTCAAGTCTTAAAAATTGGATAGAAGTGACAAAAATATTAATTAGGTTAAAAGATATTTTCTCAATAGTCCCAAACTTTTAACTTTTACACTTTTGTCCAACAACTGCCGTAGTTGTGGGGACAACTTCTTTAGTCGTCCGACAACTTCAATAGTTGTCCAAACAACTTTAGTAGTTATCCAGACAACTGACAACTACGAGAGATATTATCAGTTTAGTCCTTTTACTAATATTAAAAATAAAAAAAAGTAGAGAAAAAATAAAGGGGGCTCACTTGTCCCTTTTTTTTAAATTGGAAATCTATAAGGCATTTTAAACTCATTTTCCCAAGTGAAATTCCATTTGACTTATGCTGTTTTGTTGGAAATCTTACGAAAAATATTTTTTTCATAAGTATTTTTTTGTTTCAATTTTTATGACTTATTTTTTTTAGTCAGTCGTAAAAAATGATATATTTCTATATCTAGGAGTTGGGGGAGCAGTACGTGAAGCGTCACCATTTTTTGGACATATTTTGGATATTTAGGAGTTATTTTACAAGAATTAGACGATTTTCTCAGTTATTCGTATATGTGTTAACCCATGAATATTTTGGTGATATGCTTTTGATAGACTTTTTTTTGCAAAACCTTTACGAAACCCTCCGCGGGGAGTTGGGGAGCAGTATGTGAAACTTCATTTTTTTGGACACATTTTAGTCATTTAGGAGTCATTTTACAAGAATTAAGTGACTTTCTCAACTTTTTGTGTGTTAGCTCATGAATATTTTGGTGATATGGTTCCGGTCGACTTTTTAGCAAAACTTTTACAGAACCCTCCGTAGGGAGTTGGTGGAGCAGTCGTGAAGCCTCACCATTTTTTGGACATATTTTGGGCATTTAGGAGCCATTTTACAGGATTTAGGCGATTTTCTCAGTTTTTCATGTGTTAACCCATGAATATTTTGGTGATATGGCTTCCAATCGACTTTTTTTCAAAACTTTATGGAACCCTCTATGGAGTTAGGAGAGTAGTACGTAAAGCATCACCATTTTTTGACACATTTTGGGCATTTATGAGCCATTTTACAGGAATTCAGCGATTTTTTCAGTTTTTTCGTGTGTTTTAGCCCCATTAATATTTTGGTGATTTGACTTTCAGTCGACTTTTTTGCTTTACGAAACTTATTGTAAACTACAATTTTCAAAAGTCTTTTCGTCTATGATCTTAAACTCCATACCCAATCAAATTTCATCACATAAATTAAAACGAATACAATACTTTTTAACAAGAAGTAAATAAAAAGCCATTGCAACACAAAAAAGTTGATCCTAGATAGTAATGAAGTCTTATGTCTTGGTTACAAACTCCATGAATTCTTGATCAATCTCCAATGCTTCCAAAGTCTCTTGCAAAATGCAAACTTCAATATCTACACTTCCTTCTTTTTCACCAGGAAATAAAGTAATTTTCCCATCACTTTTATTTGCCATTCCACTCCTCACACCAATTGGTTTTCCCCAACCAAAATCATTACCATAAATATTATACCTTGGAGAACTACTAATAAGCAATCTAGTACTCCCCTCATATACTAACCCCTTCTTTAATATAACTGGATTTTCAACCCATTCTTTGTATATACTCATCACTTCTTCAGAGTTTTGAGAAACAACCATCTTGTTTATTTGCATTGCACCCCATCCTAGTCCATTTTCTAGTAGCTCCCTTGCACTTGTCTTTACTTGTTTCAAATGAATTGCATTTCCAAAATACCCTTCTAGAAGAGGAGGATTTAGTCTTGATCTTGCGCCTGTTGAAGACATAATTAAGTACTTACGAGACTTGTGGAAGACATAATTAAGTTATTTAAAGTATATTTTCTTTTTAATAGTTTTAGCTTTTAGATGTAATGATAACATAATTCAATATAATATCAAAACAGAATAACAGTCCTGAGTTTGAAATTTATTGACATGCAGCAATCAAAAAAAGAGTTAAGACTACATGTGAGGAACGTGTTATATACATAAAGGAAAAGGTCTAATTATGCTACTAAATTTTGAGAACTGATTCAAGTATGTCATTCGTCAATATAACTGAATTAAAATATTCCCTTATATGTCACTAAAAAATTAGGTTAAATATGCCTTTATTTACTAACGACAAAAGCTTTCCAACATAGGTAGGGTATATTAGTTTAAATATACCCTACTCTGACTGTCACAATATTATTGCAAATGATTTAGAAGTTAAATATTGAACTTAAACTATCACTATTCATGTATTTAAAACACACCTCATAATTAACTAGACTAATGATCAGTTATTCTATTATCCTATCTAAACCATCATCATCTACTCAACTAAGTGTGTTTTAAAATTAACCTGCTTGAATTGACTTATTTTAAGTTCTTTCTATTGAAAAGTCAGTTCAAACACGCTTTTAGTAACATGTAGATAATGATAGTTCAAGTCGTAAAAAGAAATAATAGAAAATTAAGCACAAAAGTGATAGTTCAAATACGTTTTCGACATCTCAATAAGAAGTGTGACTCACCTATAGGAATGGAGATGATGACTTCTTTTCCAGCATCAAGCTTACGACATCGAGTAACACATCGCCATAGATGAGCCAAGTAAGCTTGCAAAGAAGAAATCGAGTTAATACTCATTTCATCATTGGCTATATTCTTGAGTCTTCTAATATTTTCTTTACTAAGATGAAATACCCTTTCCATCAACGTTGGAAGTTCGATTTTTTCGATTAATTTCTCATCATCCAAATTCATGGGAAGATGAATTGGAACATCTATTTTCTCCGGAAAATAACGTTCGAAAATTGGAACTCTAGAAATGATTTTATGTCCGTGAGAAATTTCAGCCCAAGAATTAAAGAAATGCCAAAAACAAGTCCCATCAACTAAGGTATGATTCATAGTACATCCAATAAAATAACCATCAACAAGCTCGGTTATCTGAACCCCAAATAAAGGCTTAGTAACACCTTCGAAATTTCGAGTGTTATTCAATGGAAACAAAGAGTGAACTATACTCGGTACGTGTGTAGAATCAAGAATCATAGATGTTGTTATTTTTGGAGTGTTGGCGTGGATGAATTCTACTCCAACATTGTTACATGTTATAAAAAAAGAAACTTTATCATTGTCTGAATTTTTAACGATCGAAAATCGACCGGCTAAGGGTGGAAAGAAATGTAAAGTGTGACAAAGGGATTTTTTTAAGTGGTCAATAAATGATGATTTGTGAATATTATTTTCATCTTTTTTTGGTTTGTGGAAAATGAGACCTTTTTGGATGGTGTCAAAAAGGAGGAGTTGTAAATCCCATGGTGTCATTTCAATTTTAGAAACTTTAGGGGTGTTTTTGTATGAAATTGTTGCTCCAATTAAACAAGTTGAAATGATTTGAATTTTTTCCATTCTTTGAGGAAAAGCTATGAGGAAGAAGGAGATAAAGCAAGTGGTTGAGTAATAACCAATGAAGAGGATTCAATTGAAGTCTTTTAAGCCAATGATTTAGGATTTGGGGGTGGGGGGGGGGGGGGTAGGGGGGGATTAGCTCCTCCCAATCATATTTCTCAAATGAAAGAAAAGATTGGCAATTTTTATAAGGAATGTCATCGCTTTTCGGCTGTTGGAAGAACCGTACGGTAATGAAAATATTGGTTCGATATTTTCTATTTTTAATTTTTGAAAAATATTACTATTATCGTTACCATGTCAAACTAACTCAGTATAAATAAAATTTCATCCATTTTGACTTATTTATTTTGTTTTAATTCAACACAAAATTTAAGAAAGTAATTTATATTACGATATATAAATTTTTAATTCATATTAGAAAAATGTGTTTATATAGTTGAAAGTACGCTGCAAATTAAACTGAATTTAGTTCACGTGCATTTTTTGGAATAGAAAACTTACTTTCACGTGAATGAGATATACTTTTCTTTTTTGTCCGTTCTAATAATATTATTTATATTTTATTCATATTGGATTTTTATTTTTAAGTTCTGAAAATAATTTTGAAATATTACAAAGTTTTTCATATTTTTTAAATTTCATATCAATTAAATTATATCATATAAATTAGTGACGGAGGACATATTGATTAGGAGAGATTAAAAAAATATACTCAAAAGACAGCACACGTTGAAAATGGGCAGAAAGGCAGGTGTGCGATAAAAACGGGGTGGGGCAAGTGGGGTCCACTTGAAATAAATTGTCTCAAAACTGTGTACCGGTCTGTTCAATTTTAAAGTTTATCGGTTCAATTTATCGGTTATCGATATGTTAAATCGTTATAAAATCATTAAAAAATTGATTTATTTGTTATTGGTTCATCAGTTATTAATCGTTATCAATTTAACAATTAAGATGAGACACAAAAAAAATCATTGAAAATCACTTAGAAATAAGGTAACAAACCAAATGAACGATGCACGTGAGTTGATAGATTGCGTCTTGCTCAAAAGCAAACACTGACACATTGTAGAGTAACCGAGAGTTTGAAATAGCCAAAAATAAAAGTATGAAACAAAACTTTAAGTTAAGAACTTTATATACTAAATTGTATAAATATAATTATTTAATTTACTATCAGATCATTAGTTATCCCATTAAAAAAAAATCTCAAACTATTAAAAATCGATAATTCGATAATAAATTAAAAAAACAAATAAAGAGTAGGTGGTACTGTGGTAGTTGGCATAAAGAGATAAAGATGTCTATATCAACAGTCCCATATAGTCAGAGAGGACTGAATTTGAAAATAAAAACTCATTATTTTGTATCATTTTCACAATTTTTTTATTTTACAAATTTTAGTCTAACATTGAAGTTTGTATTTTGCAAGAGACTTTGCAAGCATTGGAAAATGATCAAGAATTCATGGAGGCTATAACTAATTGAGACTTGTGATTTCTTTAATATTTTTCCGTACTCAATTAACAACTAGTTAAAAGAACGACAAATGAAATTTCTTCAATAGTTCTCTTGCTTTACTACTCTATTGTTGTTCTACAATTTTTTTTTGGTTAGTTGTAATTTTTGAGTTTAGTGATTATAATATATGAATGTTTCTAAGTAGGGATATTCATGGTTCCTTTTTTTTTT
>JAJONR010013906.1:0-15180 GCA_029582245.1 Solanum etuberosum
AAAACCTTAGTAAAGTTTAGGTGTCTCTGAGATTTCGGTCATAGTCTAGGGACGTACTTATGCCTTATCTCATTTTTAGTATATTGGACAAATAAAGATGGACGGAGGGAATATTAAACCTTTTTTTCTTAAAATGAAGAAAGTATGTATATATAAGACACCATACAATCACTAAAAAATTATTATTTATCTAATTCAATAAATCAAACTTAACTAATTTTATTGACGAGAGGGAAGATGAAAGGGAAAAAAATAGAACAACAACTAATATTAATGGACAATCTTAATCTTGTCGCATTGGTGTTATTTTGGCTGGCTGGTTTAAAATTTTGTTAATTCACACAAGGTGAAGAAAAATAAAAATAAATGAAGCTTTTGAGTATTCAAATTCAAAATTGAGGCATCAGAACAACTGAGCTGTAACATCACTTATGACAAGAAACTCCACTTTATTGGATTTTATCCATTTATTTGCTTTTGCCTTTTTAATATATATACGAATTTAATAATTTTTTCAACGAAATCGTGTCACGCGACACCCCTTACCATAACGTAAATCCGCTCTTGAATATCCATAACTCTCATGTTTTTCATATTTATAACCTTCAAATATTAAATTTTAAACTTTACAATATCTTTTGGTATTCCTCCATTTTTATCTATATAAATACATTTCTTTTTGTTTAATGAGACTCTTAGCCAAAGATATCCTTTTCATTTTGTAGTTAAAATAGTGAATTGCTTGAAATTGTACTATTTAATTGATGCTTAAGTTTGACTCGATGAAGAAGGCTTTTGTATTTTAATAAATTATGGAGAAGGTATCGACAAGAACATGAAAAATTGTATAATGATTTTGTATTTTTTTCATACATATTATTATCATTAAAGTCTTGAGAAGATATGTATGTTGTATTTTTTTGTGTTTTCTCTCTATTAGACTTCTTTAATTTAATTTTTCTATGAACTTCTAATTGTCGTAAGTATGTATTTAGGCTCAAATTAGTTGTTTGTGACTTAGTTGAAAGTTTGTTGACTACTAATCAAATTTTAAAACTTAGCATTGGTTGTTTGAAAGGAATTAATTTTAAAACATAAAATATGCCCCTCATTTAGTGTTTCTTGTCACACTTATAAATTTTTGTTTATAATTGTTGAATTTTATTACATTCCATGCATATTTTCATAAAATTTAAGTCTTTCTAATGAATCTATAATAATAACATGAGATACACGTGAAATGCACATGTCCAGAAACTAGTAGAGAGAAAAGTGAAAAAAACAGTGCTGATTTTCGCACTCTATTTTTAATCCTAGCAGCCATTTTTAAATCACGATTCTTGCTTCGTTCCTTATCCGAATGAGATGATTTTTGGACAGCTTGTTCCTTTCAACTTAGTATTTGATTGGGAACTGAGAGAGGTAGATTTGGAGCCCTGTAGCTCTAGATTTTAGCTCATCAACAATAGCTGAATTTTTGGTGATTTTACTCCTTTTACGTCTCTAGTTTTTGGTGTTATCTTGTACTTATTGTTGCTCATTGTTTGACACTTCTTTTGTTTCCATTTTGGAGAACATTGTTGTAACTCTTGCTGATTATAGTGGAGCTTTAT
Source organism: Solanum etuberosum (assembly GCA_029582245.1). Lineage (NCBI taxonomy): Eukaryota > Viridiplantae > Streptophyta > Magnoliopsida > Solanales > Solanaceae > Solanum > Solanum etuberosum. Next base: position 1,614 of record JAJONR010013906.1, read on the forward strand.
CCCAGTGGTTTTTACTCTTCACAATGACGAGGTTTACCACATATATTTGATCCCTCTTATGTTGATTTAATTTTACCTTGCTATATTTATTTTTGTGATATGCTTGCTTCCCCAAACAATGTTTGTGCTTGAACTAGTTTGTCTCCTCTTATTTCAAATAGAAGGAAAAAAATTTAGATTTGAGTTCTTTTCTGCTATTGCCATATCATGCACCTTTGTTTGTGCTTGTATTTCCCAACAAATTGGTATCATAGCATTAGGTTGTTGGTGAATATCTATTTGAATGATAGAGTCAAATATGAACAAGATTGTATGTTTGAATAATAGTTACTATCATATTTGAAAAGGCAAGATTAAAGATCTTCTATTTGTCACGAAAATACATTTACCTACTTTTGCTTTCAATAAACCCGAGTCTATGAATGACGAAGATTGAGAATTTGTGAACCCACAGTTTTATGGCTATATCACACAATGTGTTGAAGATAATGTTCAAAATCATATTGTGAATAACACACATGATAGAAGTTTATGGAATAAGCTTGAGACACTTTATGCTTCGAAGATTAGCAATAACAAGTTATTCTTACTGAAACAATTGATGAATACCAGATATAGAGAAGACAATCCTATTTCAGATCATATAAATGATTTTCAGGGTGTTCTTGACCAGCTTTCTGGAGTGGGTGTAAAGTTTGATGAAAAATACAAAGACTCTGGCTTCTTAACACTCTGCTAGACTCTTTTGAAACTCTTCGAGCTTCATTGAATAATTTGCTCTCTGTGGTATTGTAACTATGGAATATACTAAGAGTGGTTTCTTAAATGAAGAGATGAGAAGAAGATCTCAAGGATCATCTTCTTTAGTTTCACACTTCGATGTTTTGGTTAATGCATATAGTGGAAAACCAAGTTCAGAGGTAAAAATGACAGAGATAAAAGTATAAGAAAGTCAAAGTATATATATAAGAATATTACTTGTGACTATTGCCACAAGAGTGGGCACAATAAGAAATATTGCTACAGGTACAAGAGAGATATGAGACAACAAAATAAAGTTGGTGATAATGAAAATTGTGTTGCTAATATTGCTAAGGGTGATCTTCTTGTTACTTGTGGTGAAAATGTCATTAATCTTGTTTGTAATGAGTCTAGCTGGTTTGTGGATTCTGGTGCTACTTTACATGTTACGCCAAAAAAGGAATTATTTTCTTTTGAAGTGTTGAAAATGGACAATGATAATGAGGTTGAGGTACTAAATTGCATAATTTACTTGGAAAGTAAAAATGGTTCAAGACTAGTTTTCAACAATGTTAAACATGTTCCAGATGTTCGCTTGAATTTGATTTTTATAGGAAACCTTGATAACAAGGGTTATGTTAACAACCTTGTTGCTGGCCAGTGAAAGCTTACTAAAGGTTCAATGATTTTGACTCGAGGTGACAAGTTAACTAACTTGTATGTATTTCAGGGCTCTATTTTAGAGGCTCAGTAAACTTGGTGGAGGATGATACTTTATCAGAGTTATGACATAGAAGGCTAAGTCATATGAGTGAGAAGGGGATTGATAGTTAGGCTTAGAAGATTTTTTTTCTGGAGTAAAACAATCAAAATTGAAGGAATGTGTTCATTGCTTAGCCGGTAAACAAAAAAGAGTTTCTTTTCATAGTCATTCACCTTCGATAAAGCTTGATTTGCTGGAGTTGATACATTCGGATATGTGTGGTCCTTTTAAAGTAAGGCCTCATGGTGGTGTAATTTATTTTGTAACTTTAATTGATGATCATTCTTGCAAATTCTAGGTATTCTCTTTGAAGTCGAAGGATCAAGTACTTGATGTGTTCAAGAATTTTTCACTCCTTGGTTGAGAGACAAACATGGAAGAAATTGAAATAAAACTACTCAAATAATGGTGGTGAATTTATTGGTCATTTTTATAAATATTACTGAAAGCAGGGTATTCGACATCAAAATACTCCACCAAAGACTCCTCCACTAAATGGTTTAGCAGAGAGGATGGACAGAACTTTAGTTGAGAGAGTTAGATGTTTGCTTTCAGATTTCTTTTGGGCAAAAGCACTTAATACTGCTACCTATATTATATATTTATCTCCTAATGTTTCTTTGAATAGTGATGTCCCCAATAGAGTTTGGTCTCGTAAGAATATCTCTTATGATCATGTTAAAGTATTTAGGTGTAAAAGCTTTATGCATGTTCCTAAGAATGAGAGTCAAAAGTTGATGTTAAAACTAGGAAATATATCTTTTTTAGTTATGGTTAAGATGAATTAGGATATCGTTTCTATGATCTAGTTGAGAAGAAAATTGTTAGAAGTCGCAATGTTGTGTTCTTTGAAGACCAAATAGTTGATGATCTTGAGAAAACTGAGAAAGATGATTCTTAGAGTAGTGAGAGCTTAGTTGATGTTGATCTAGTTGCTTTGACTATTAAACCCGAAGAAAATCTTCAAAATAATGAAAATCAATTTGATAATGAAGATGGTGATCATATTTAAAATGACCAGTATAATGTTAATGCTCCAGTACAAGATGATGCAATTGGTAAGCAACCAACTATTATTGATGTTCTAGAGAATTCCTTCAAAAGATCTACTAAAGAGAAAATATCTTCATCTCATTATTTTTCCAATGAGTATGTACTCATAACTGATGGGGGAGAACCTGAGAGTATTGACGAGGCCATGGAAAGTAAAGAAAAATAGAGGTGGTTTGATGCTATGGAAGATGAAATCAAGTCTCTACATGATAATCTTTGATTTGGTTAAGCTATCTAAAGATAGAAAGCTTTAAAAAATAGGTGAGTTTTTAGAGTGAAACATGAAGATAGTAACTCAGTTCCACGGTACAAGGCTAGATTAGTTGTGAATGGATTTAACCAAAAAAGTAGGAGTTGATTTTGATGCGATATTCTCTCTAATTGTGAAGATGTCATCTATTCGTGTGTTTCTAGGCTTGGCTGCAAGTCTGAATCAAGAGATTGAGCAAATGAATGTTAGAACTATTTTTTTCCATGGTGACTTAGATGAAGAAATTTATATGGAGCAGCTAAAAGGCTTTGAAGTCAAGGAAAAAGAGCATTGTGTTTTCAAGTTGAAGAAAAGCTTGTATGGTCTAAAACAAGCTCCCAGAAAATGGCACAGGAAGTTTGGTTGTAAGGCTTCAAGAAGATTTTTTCAGACCATTGTGGTTTCATGCAAAAATTCTTTGATAGTAAATTTATCGTTGTTTTTCTTTACGTTGATGAAATGTTTGTTGTTGGTCATAATGCTTATCGTATTAAGGAGTTGAAGGAAGAGTTGAATTAGTCTTTTACTATGAAAGACTTGGGACCCATAAGGCAGATTCTTAGCATGCATATTTTCTGTGACAAAGAGGCCAAGAAGTTGTTGTTATTTCGTATGTTCAACATGGACAAAGCTAATGTTGTCAGTACACCATTAGCTATGCACTCCAAATTGAGCACAAATCATTATCCTTCCTGTGATGCTGAGAAGGAACATATGAAGAAAGTTCCTTATACTTCAGTTGTTGGTAGTTTGATGTATGCAATGGTGTGTACAAGATCAGATATTGTTCATGTTGTTGGTATCATTAGCCGTTTTCTTTCTAATCCAGGAAAAGAGCATTGGAATGTTGTAAAGTGGATTATGAGATATCTTTGTGGCACTTATGGTCTGAATTTATGTTTTGAGACAAGAAAGTCTATTTTTTGTGGTTAAACTGATTTAGATATGGCTGGTGATGTTGATACTCATAATTCTACTTCATGCTACTTGATTACTTTTGCAGGAGGAGCTGTGTCTTGACAATCAAGGTTGCAAAAATGTGTTGCTCTATCTATTAAAAAAGTTGAGCTTATTACTGCTGTTGAAACTTGTAAAGAGTTAATCGAGATGAAGAGATTTTTGGGAGAACTTGATTGTGCTCAAAAGAGGTATGTTCTTTATTGCGATAGTCAAAGTGCTATTCACCTTGGCAAAAATTCTACATTTCATGGTCGGTCTAAACACATTGATGTGACATATCATTGAATTCAAGATGTGTTGGCTTCTAAGTTGCTTGAACTTGAAACGATTACACAAATAATAATGGTTCCGACATGATAACTAGTAAAGTTTTGCCAAAAGGGAAGTTTGAAGAATATTGCATGATCGCCGGGATGGCGGTCTCCTCCACACACTACACCAAAAATGATCTTTAGTGGAAATTAATTAACGGCAATAACTTAATTCCCACTAAATATGTATTTTTAGTGGCATTTAGCACTCTTTATAAATGTCCCTAAAGCCTATAGTGATATTGGATCGAATGTCAATTAACTAATGTCAGTAAAGACTTTAGCACTCTTTGTTAATGTGCATATTTATTGCCACTAAAAGTTATTTTTGTTGTAGTGACTTAGTCAGGAGGGGGAGAATTGTTGGATTTTGGGTCTTTTTGCCTTCCTATATGGATAAATAAAAGCTCAATTTGGATCAACCCATATTTGCCTATAAGCCAAATAATTATGGTGCATATGTGAGACCATCTTTACGTCTTATTTTCTAATTCAAAAGAGAGAGATTAGCAGCCACAATAGAGAGAAAAGTGAGAAAAAGAGTGCATATTTTTGCACTCCATTTTCAGTCCTAGCAGTCATTTTCAAATCATGATTTATGCTTTGTTCTTTGTCAGATTGAGCTGATTTTTAGAAAACTTGTTCCTTTCAACTTAATATTTGATTGGGAACTAATAGAGGGGAATTTAGAGCCCCGTAGATTTAGATTTCAGTTTGTGAACAATAGCTGCATTTTTTATGATTTTACTCTGTTTACTTCTCTAGTTTTTGGTGTTACCTTGTACTTATTGTTGCTCATTGTTTGATACTTCTTTGGTGGCCATTATGGAGAACATTGTTGCAACTCTTGTTGATTATAGTGCAGCTTTGACCCCATGATTTTTACTCTTCAGACCAAAGAGGTTTTCCACGTATATTTGGTGTCTCTTATATTGATTTAGTTTTGTCTTGCTATATTTATTTTGGTAATATGCTTGCTGCAGAAAACAGTGTTTGTGCTTGGACTAGTTTGGCTCCTCTTAGTCCAAATATAAGGGAAAGTTTAGATTTGAATTTTCTTTCGCTATCGCCTTGTCGTGCACCTTTATTTATGCTTGTCTTTCTCAACAGTTTGTAGGCTTTGTTACCGAAAGAATGGTGAAAGGGAGAAATCCTTTTGCTACAATATAGCTAGTAAAGAATTAAAATAGGGATAGGGGGTTGGAGATTGAAAAGGATAAGCTTCTAGCTAAGATTTAAAAAAAAAAAACTCTCTATATGGTGTCAAACTCTGATATCCAAAACACCATCAATACTATATTTGTTGGTAAATTACAACGGAGGTTGTTCCAACGTTGCCACCCCTCCCTCATATTAATCAATATCTGTTGCAGACACCCAAACCAATTGTTATACATGAACAACAAAGTCCAGGTCCATCACATGCTAGCTTTCTCACCAACCGCCAGTAGCTATGAAGCAAGTGAGCTTTATGAATGGAGAACCTCATGTGGTATTGAAGTCGTCTGAAGTCAAGCAACTGATAGTCCAGCAAAAATTTTAAGTTGCGGTACTAGCTAAATTCTTTATGGCAAACTTCACAAAGTTTTGCCAAGTCAATGTGAGATCAAAGCATGTGCTAGCACGAACCCAATATCTATTTTTTTTGTTTTAATATATGTGACATAGATAGAATTTAGAAAGTCAAATAAATTTTAATATGATTTTAGATTTTTTAAGTTGTTAATTATTGTGATTTTTGTCTCAACTTATGTAGCACTGATAAAATTTTAGAATCAATTTTTTTTTATATGTCTTTTAATTTTTAATTTTTTAATTATTTTGATCTATATTACTTTGACGTATTTTTAAACAATATATGTTACTCATCTATTCCTATTTATGTGGCACTGATTCGAGGGTCACTCAAACTTTTTATATGTTGGACACAATATGAGGAACTACAATACTACGAAGTGTGTTGATTGACCTGTTAGGTTCAACCAATTAATATCGATATAGCACATGAGAAGTGTAAAAGGTAACTTGGAAATTTAAAAGTTTCATAAATTACTGGTACAATGGTTCACGAGGCCCTTGCACGAGCCGTGAAAAGTCCCATGGCTCGTGAAAGCTGATCATGGTTTCCCTTCAAAGAATTGACATTTAAGGAAAATGGTTGTAGGGCTGGCAAACATGGGCCATAAATGGGAACATAGTACGTACTCAACTTTCGTGGTTCGAGATCAAAGGATCTAGGCCTAAGTCAAACTTTGGTCGATGAGGGGTGCTATACGGGTCATGTAAGGTGTGTCGGGTTGTTGACCAAGGCACGTGGTTTATCTTCTCAATGTTGGGGGTTTCAGTACTTGCTTCATGGATAGATAGTATGGTCCGTAGGTGGTTTTACGGACCATAAAAGTGATTCATGGTCACTGTCTAACAGTTTTTAATCAAGGGTATTCGTGTCATTTCCTACTCGTTTAACTCCTATACTACGTCGTCTTAGGTGTATTTTGGAGACCTATAATTGATCCTAAGACCGAAACCCCTCCCCATTCATAGTCATTCTCTGAAATTCCAAATTCTCTCTCAAGTCTTCCTCTCCAAGCAAGCTAGGGTTTCAAGCCTCCATTGAAGATTTCAGTTAGAGCTTTGATCGAGCTATGTGAGAAATTTATCAATGGGTTCCTCTTCACCCATTGGGTTCCAAGGAAACCTAAAGTTCTACTTTAAGATGCTTACCCAAATTCTTGGGTTTTCATGATATCTTATGGGTTCAATTGAATTTAAGTTTTCTCTCCATGAATAATCTTATTATGCATGATTTGATCATATTTCAATGTTTTCAATGATGTTTTCATGAATCCATGCTATGCGAGTATTTTATGATATGAACTCAAGATATGTTGATATGCATGCATTGAAGTACCTCCTATTATGAATGAATTTCACGATTTAGATACTTCTGATTGAAGTAATTCTTATTATGAAAACTATCATTATTTATATGTTTTCGATTAAAGTGTCTCGTATGAGTATGTTATGAAATCATGATTTAAAGGAGCTATTCTTATGACTATGAATTATGTATAAATTATTTGGTATTACTAGATTATTATTGTTTCAAAGATTATAAATATGATTATGATCATGCATGTTTTCCGTTGGGAGTTTACTTAGAACCGAGTTGGACTAATGGCAATTACCCAGGTCACATAACTACCTGCCCCTGTAGGTCATGTCCCAGTTGGACATCAACTAGTGAATCCACCTAAGCTCATGATTATGGTTCTTACCTTGGCAAGTAGAACACTCTCTTTTATGTGTAGCAGCAGTACACTAAAATCCATGTTATAGCTTACATGGTTTATATCATTTAACGATATCTCCCACAAAGATTTATGATTTCCTAAAAAGCTTATGATCTCTACCTATTTTATGATAATGATTTAAAGTAGAATGCATGACCTTGTACTATGTTTTATGAATACATATGATCATTTTTATGTCATGTTTACTTGGTCATTGCAATATCATGTTTTAATACTTCTCATGTTCTTATATCATGTTCATGCACCCTTCCTCATATTCAAAACATTCTGAGTACTAACTGCACCATATATTATTTTATAATATAGGTTCTGACGCATATCACCTAGGCCACAGTTAGTATTAGATTCTATGTGATTCACTTAGGATTGGTGAGTCCTCATGGTCTGAGGGCATGCCATATAAGTTCTTTTATGTCATTTTAGACTTTATTACTTTAGTATAAGAGTTGATCAAGTGATCTGGGGCTTGTCCTACCGACTCTTATATAGAAGAGAGTTGTTGTAAGACATAGTATTTACGCATTATGGTCTTGCATTCAAATTCTTCATGATATGTCGAGTTTACCATTTGAGACTTTGATTCCGCTTTCATGTTGCTTCATTTATGTAGTTATCCTAGTGTTATGCTACGTCAAGTGGTTTGCTTAAAGTCTCTCAGAATCATAAGTACCATGTCACATCTAGGGGATAGTTTTGTGTCGTGATAAACTTGGTATCCAGAGCATCAGGTTCAAGTGTCATAGGGTGTCTGACAAGCTACATTTAGTATAGTCTTATTCATGGATGTCAAGCGCACCACATTTATGAACAGGAGGCTACGAGACGTTCAAGAAACTTCACTTCTTTAACTCTTCTTAAGTCGTGTGATAGAGTTAAACTCTATAAGGTTTCCTTCAAACTCATGCTCTATTCACTTCAGAACGATGCTTCCAAGAAGAACTATGGTGAAAAGGAACTTGAATGTGGAGAAAGAAGAACCATAAGCTCCGGTTGATCCTTTGGTCGAGCAAGTCACTCTTGCTGAATTCACAGTTGCTTTAAAAGTGTTGGCCCAAGCCATGACTTCTCAAGACAACTTTGAGGTGTTATATCCCATTAACCCAAATATGGGTACAACGGTGACTAGGGTTCGAGACTTCACTCAGATTAATCTTTCGGAATTCCATGGTTCTAAAGTGGATGAGGATCCACAAGAGTTTATTGAGGAGATTCAAAAGATTGGTGAGATTATGGGTGTTACTCCGGTTGAGAGTGCAGACTTGTCTGCTTATCAATTGAAGGGTGTTGATCAAATTTGGTTCAAGCAATGAAAGAAAAACAGAGTTGTTGATGCGGGTCCTTTGGATTGAGACAAGTTCAAAAGAGCTTTCTTAGATCGATTCTTCCCTCTTGATATGCGAGAGGCAAAGGTACAAGAGTTCATCAATTTAAGGTAATATGAGTGTGAAGGAGTATGCTTTGAAGTTTACTCAGATTTCCAAATATACTCTGACTATGGTGGCCGACTCTAGAGCCCGTATGAGCAAGTTTGTTTCCGGTGTCTCAGACATAGTTGTAAAAGAGTGTAGAACCTCCATGTTGATAAAGTAGATGGATATTTATAGGTTGATGACTCATGCTTAATCTATTGAGGAAGAGAAGCTCAAGGAGAGTGTTAGGGAGACTAATAACGCTCAGACCGATATTGTTGACTTCTCTCATCAAAGATCCGGTGGTGGTCGTCGTTCTAAGTTCAGGAAAAGGTATTCAGGCTTGACTCCATCTTCTACTGGTGCTCTATTGCCTAAGTTCAAAAAGGATAGGGTGTCTAACCCTAAGTCTCAGAGTAGTAATTCTAGTGGACATTTATTCCCTGCATATCAGAAGTTTGGGAAGAACGACTCGGGAGATTGCTTAGATGGTTCTAGTGCATGCTTTGGATGTTGTAAGACTGTTTATAGGTTTAAGGATTGCCCTTTAACTATTAGAAAGGGTGGAGATGCTTGTCGGCAGACTCAACCTAGTGTTTCTTTAAGTCTCTCTACGCAGCAGGGTACTTCATCTAGTTCTGGTGGCGGACGATGTCAGAACAAGTTTATGCTCTTCAAACTCGACATGATTAGGGGGTTTCCCTTGATGTGTTTACTGGTATGTTATAAATCTTTCAGTATGATGTCTATGCCTTGTTAGATCCAGGAACCACATTGTCTTTCATGACTTCTTATATTGCTATAAAGTTTGATATCAGTCCCGAAATCCTATCAGAACCCTTCTTAGTCTCTATAATATTTGGTGAATCAGTTTTAGCTAAATGGGCGTTTAGAAATTACCCGATCTCAGTTTTTCAGAAAATCACCTTTGTTGATTAAGTAGAGTTAGACATGCTTGATTTATATGTTATTCTTGGTATGGATTGGCTTCATGCTTGTTATGCATCTATTTACTCTAGAACCAGAGTTGTTAAGTTTCAGTTTCCAAATGAACCAGCCATAGAGTGGAAAGGTAGACATTCAGTGGCTACGGGTCAATTTATCTCATGTCGTAAGGCTAGAAAGATAATTTCTAAGAGTTGCATTTATCATCTCGTTCCAATTAGGGATACGAATTCTGAAACCCCTACTCTTGAGTCAGTTCCCATTATGAATGAGTTTCTAAAAGTGTTTCCAAATGATCATCCTGGTGTTCCTCCGAAAGGGAAGTCAACTTTGGAATTGACCTTCTTCCAGATACCTAGTCTATCTCTATTCTTCCTTACATAATGGCTCCGGTAGAACTTAAGAAGTTGAAGAATCAGTTAAAAGACCTTTTAGACAAGGGCTTCATTAGACCGAGTATTTCTCCATGGGGTGCTTCAGTTCTCTATGTTCGAAAGAAGGACGATTCTCTCATAATGTGCATTTATTATCGACAGTTGAACAAGGTCACAATCAAGAATTACTATACCATCCCAAGGATTGACTTGTTTGATCTGCTTTAGGGTGATAGCTTCTTCTCCAAGATTGACCTCCAATCGGGTTATCATCAGCTTAGAGTGAGAGAAGGTGAAATTCAAAGGATAGCCTTCAGGACTCGATATGGTCAGTATAAATTTGTAGTTATGTCTTTTGGACTAAAAATGCCCATATTGATTTTATGAATTTGATGAACAGGGTTTTCAAGGAGTATTTGGATATGTTCTTCATAGTGTTTATTGACGACATCTTGATCTACTCTCAGTGTGAGGATGAGCATGCCCATCATTTGAGGATTATCCTACGAATTCTCAAGGATCGTCAATTGTTTACTAAGTTTAGCAAGTGTGAATTTTGGTTAAGGTCGGTAGCCTTCCTTGGCCATATTGTTTCTGAAGAAGGTATTCAAGTTGATCCTACGAAGACCGAGGTGGTGAAGAACTAGCCTATATCTCTTTCTCCCTCAGACATTAGGAGTTTTTTGGGATTAGCTTGCTACTATAGATGGTCCGTGGAAGGATTTTCTTCTATTACTTCTCCTATGACTACCTTGACTCTGAAGAAAGTGAAATTTCAATGGTTTGAGTCTTGTGAGAAGAGTTTTCAAGAGTTGAAGATTCGGCTTACGTCAGCCTCGATTTTGACTTTACCCTAAGGTTCCAATGGATTTGTTGTATATTGTGATACTTCCAGAATTGGGCTTGTTTGTGTTTTGATGCAACATGGTAAGGTGATTTCATATCCTTCGAGGCAACTTAAAGTTCATGAGAAGTACTACCCAACTCATGATTTCGATTTGACAGCGGTGGTTTTTGCACTGAAGATATGAAGACACTATCTCTATGGTATTCACGTGGATGTGTTCACCGATCATAAGAGCCTTCAATATGTGTTTAAGCAAAAAGATTTGAATCTTTGTCAAATGCGATTGCTTGAATTGTTGAAGTATTATGACATGAGTGTTCTTTACCATCCGAGTAAGGCAAATATGGTTGTTGATGCTCTTAATAGATTTTCCATAAATAATGTTGCTCATATTAAAGATGATAAAAAGGATCGGGTTCATGATGTGCATATATTGGCCTATTTGGGAGTTCATTTGGTTGATTCAGAGGATGGTGGTGTTATTATTATGAATGGTTCAGAATCGACTCTTGTGTCGGATGTTAAGGCAAAGCAAGATAATGATCCAACTTTGGTTTAATCAAAGAAAATAGTTTCAGAAAAAGCTATTGAGGCTTTCTCCCAAGGGGGAAATGGTGTGCTTCGTTATCAAAGTCGTTTGTGTGTTTCGAATGCTAATGGATTGAAGAAATAAATTTTATTATAAGCTCACAGTTCTTAATATTCTATTCACCTAGGAGCCGCTAAGATGTACCGTGACCTACAGGAAGTATATTGGTGGAATAGGGTGTAAATATATTGTGGAATTTATGGTTAAGAGCTCAAAATGTCAACAAGTGAAGGTTGAGAATTAGGAATCGGGAGGTATGACTCAGGATATTAGCATTCCTACTTGGAAGTGGGAATATTTGAATATGAACTTCATTACAGGTTTACCTTGTACTCATTGATAGCATGGTTCTATTTGGGTTGTTGCAGACCGAATGACTTAGTCGGTGCAATTTCTTCCTGTGAAGAATTCATATTCAGCTAAGGACTATGCTAAGCTCTATATTCGAGAGTTAAGTTTCATAGTGGGCCCTTATCCATCAGTTCAGATAGAGGTAACTTCTCAGTTATGGAGATCGTTTCAAAAAGGTTTTGGTACTTAAGTTAAGCTTAGCACAACTTTTCACCCGCAGATTAATGTTCAGGTTGAGTGGACTATTCAGACTTTGGAAGATATGTTGAGGTCTTATGTGATTGACTTTAAAGGTAATTGGGACAATCATTTGCCTTTAATTGAGTTTGCTTATAATAATAGTTATCACTTAGTATTCAGATGGCTCCATTTGAGGCTCTCTATGGTAGGAGATGTAGGTCTCCCATTGGTTAGTTTGAAGTCGGTGAGTTCGCTTTGATAGGGCCGGAGTTAGTTCATGAGGTTATGAAAAAAGTTTGACTTATCAAGGAAAGATTGAATACATCTCATAGTAGACAGAATTCTTATGTGAATGTGAGAATAAGAGAACTTGAATTTGTCGTTGATGATTGAGTTTATTTGAAAATCTTTCCCACGAAGGGTGTGATGAGATTTAGGAAGAAAGGAAAGCTTAGTCCCCGTTATGTAGGCCGATATTAGATTTGAGGCGTATTGGAATGGTGTCTTATGAGTTAGATTTGCCTTCGGATTTGGCATCGGTGCATCCAGTGTTTCATGTTTCATTGTTGAAAAATTGTATTAGAGATCCTACTTCGGTTGTGGCATTGAAAAGTGTGGGCGTGAAAGAACGTGTCTCTTATGAGGAGGTTCCAATTAAGATTCTTGACTGTCAAGCCAGAAGTTAAGAAATAAAGAAGTTTCTTCCGCGAAAGTCCTTTGGAGGAATCAGTTAGTTGAGGCTGCTACTTGGGACCCCAAAGCCGATATGATGTCCAAGTACCCCAATCTCTTTTCCTCTGATTCAGTTTCAGTTTCAGGTATTCGTTCCTCCTATGTACCCTTTCAGATTTTTTATTTTCATCTATTTTCATGTTTCCATATACATGCATGTTCATGAAATCAGTTTTAAGATTTTTGTTTTAGCTTGGAGTCAATTACTCCTTGATTTTATCCATTCTAAGAGTTTTGCATTCATTTTGGGTTGTTAGATCTCTTTCCTACTCTATTCATGCTTAGTTGAATCTCATTCGAGTATGAATGTTCCCAAGGGGGAGACATTGTAACACCTCAGAAGTGTAAAAGGTAACTTGGAAATTTAAAAGTTTTAGAAATTGCTGGTGCAGAGGTTCACGAGGAACTTACACGGACCATGTATGGTTCCACGACTCATGGAATCTTATCGTGGTTTCCCTTTAGAGAATTGGTGTTTCAGGAAAATTATTGTACGGCTGGCCAGCATGGGCCGTAAATAGGAACATGGTCCATACTTTGCATTCGTGGTTTGAGATCTAAGGATCCAGGCCTAAGTTGAACTTTGGTCTACGAGGGGTGCTATACGGGTAATGTAAGGTGTGATGGGTCGTAGACCAAGGCACGTGGTTTATCTTCTGAAAGTTGGGGGGGGGGGGGTTTCAGCACCAAGTTCACGAACAGATAGTACGGTCGGTAGGTGGTTGTACGGACCGTAGAAGTGATTTGT
>JAJONR010013907.1:0-11111 GCA_029582245.1 Solanum etuberosum
TGATTGCATTCTGGGCAAGCCACATAAGTTGTTGTCCTGCCGCTAAGTTTCTTTTTTTAATAGTGATAATCATATTATCCTATTGTTTATTATTATTTCATCTTAATTTATGCGATGTAATTTGACTAAACATGAACTTTAAGCAATAAAGAAAAACATTTTGAAAATTATGATTCAAAATAAATTATAAATATGTGTGTGGCTATAAATTATCGCATTAGGAAACGTATTATTATAAAAAGAATAAACTAAATGTGACATGACATCCAATTAGGAGAGAAGAAGTTTTTTTATTAATTAAGCATATTCTGATGAAAATAGTGATATTATAGGTGATATGATAGTTAGGTGATATTATAATCCTAAAAGAAATAAAAATAATTTTATTAGGCAATTTTCCGAACATGATTGACTATTTAGAGAATTTACTCCACAAATCCCACTAGTTTAAGGGTTTATTACTTGTCCTTCAGTGAATTTTCAATATTACAATTTCTGCTTATATTTCAATCCCCAGATACACGTATCTGACGCATCTTGACACATATATCTCAGATACATCCAATTATGTGTATCAAAATATGTAATTTGTCTAGAATACATCAATTTAGGAGAAAATCACACGTATTATAACTATAAAAATTCCAAATTTTAAAATTTTTTCCCTTGTTTTCAAATATCAAAAATATTTTTCCTGTAGATACGTATAATCATAACTTAGATATATGTAAACTTTATCAGATACATGAAATCTTAATTAGATACATGTGTATATTTTGTCAGATACATGTATACATAATCATATACATATTTTGACCACCGTCTCTCCTCTCTCTTTCGTCTCTCGTCTTTAAGGTCAGATACCAGCGCAACCTCGCTACTTATCTCCTCACCACCATGAAATTGCAATCTCCAGAAATAACTCCACCATACCAGCAGAAAAACCTCCATCCTTCGCTACTCTTCTCCTTACCATCAAAACTCCAGCATGCCATAAAAAATTCAATGATGCTCCATTTTCAATAGGTATTAAGAAACGCTGGCAAAAAGCAACACCACAAAATTTCGTCCAATCATGAGTATAAAACAACGAAGAAAAAGATTGTTCCCTCTACTTTTAAAAGATAATAAAATTAGTAGAGAATTTGAATTTGCTCATTCTAAGCCAACCTAAAAAAAACTTAGAATAACTGATGTATCCCATCATTTATGAGAAAACAAACCCCATCTTCCTAGCGAAGTCATCTTCTTCATCATCATCATCTTAATTCAGGTATTCCTGTTCAAGTCTAAGCTGATCAAAAAGTGTTTTAAGTGATGAACGTAGGAGGAGGAGAATTAGGAGAGAATGTGGGTTGATTTTGAGTGAAGGATAAATTAGGTAGATAATTAAGTGGCTAGGGCTCTATTTTAGGCTATCTTAAGAAATGATGTATCTTAATGTATCTGAATCTGACTTTAAATTTGATAAATAATTAATAAATAATGAGATAATAGGTAATTATTTAAAATTAAATATTGAATTATAGATATGGCATGGATATATATCAAATTATGTAGGTTTTCGTAAGTTCGATTGTTGTGTGCAAAAGTTAAAGATGAGGCCGTTTGTTGGCAAAAATTAAAAATGGGAAAATTACATGAGATGAAAAATATCTACTAGTTAATTAGTAAATACAACTATAGTTTAATTTAATTATAATTTGTAACTATAATTTAACTAGGGTTGCTATTTTAAAAGGGGGCCCCACACACTATTTGCATATGATCGAATTTGGCTCTTTTCTCTCAAATTCTCTCTCATCCATCGTACTTTTTGATTCCCCCCCCCCCCCCAAAAAAAAAATTACTCAATCATATTCAATTTTCAAATTTGGAATATTGATTTTCTACCTCCAAACCCTGCTTCCTCATTTTCAAGTAACCAAATTAACAGTTTCAATTGTATATTTTAGATTATACGTTTGTACAATTTATATTTATGTTCTTTCACTCTAACACTTATCATCTACCTTAATTCAATCTTAGTTTTTCAACAAGGAGATACAATTATATGAAAGTTTACGGCTGAACAAACTCCATTAAAGAGAATTACGCGGGATATACAAATGCATATCCACAAATATGATGAAGCACAATTTTTTTGCTCTAAATCAAGCATTCCAAGATATTGTATGATTTCTTACTAAATCTAGACTGAATAAAAAAAATTAGATCCTTTGAAGAGTTTAGCTCCTAGCCCAGAAAGGCTCTAATTAAGATGCAACAAATTGTGAAAACTTTTCAAGGAAAATATAGAAGCAGAAAAGTTAAGGAACAAAAGTCTGATAGTTCAACAGAGATAAGGAGTTTTGTTACTTTAAGTTGTCTCTGAAGTTTTGATGATTTAACAAATTTTGGACCTGATCCCAAATGAGACTGAGAGTGTCCGTACAAGGAAACAACAATTGTCTACAACCTGTAACTCTGCAACACCTGTTGTGGTTAGTGCGCGTCTCTCACAGCACAGCAGACCCTCAACCAATGGAATTGCTTTGTCTGTTTGTGTCTATCCAATAATATGTCCATTCTTTGTGGGCACAAACAAGTTCATGAAAAAAAAAAACTCTCTCTCAAGAGAACATTGCTCAAGAACAGCCGGAGGACATGATAGAGTTATGACTGTTCTTAGTTGTTGCTAGGGTTTATATTTCAGTGCTTAATCTTGTAAGGAAAAACTTTGGACCTGATCCCAAGAATATCAACGAGGCTTTAACAGATGTTGGTTGGGTGAATTCCATGCAAGATGATTTGCATCAATTCAAAAGAAGCAAGGTTTGACACTTGGTTCCTAGGCCAGATGACAGAACTATCATAGAGACCAGGTGGGTTTACAAAAATAAACTTGATGAGAAGGGTGCTATCACAAGGAACAAATCTAGACGGGTGGTTCAAGTATACAATCAGGAAGAAGACATTGACTATGATGAGACCTTTGCACTGTGGCAAGGATGGAGGCCATATGATACTCATCGCTTTTGCAGCCTTCATGGTCATTGCTTTTGCAGCCTTCATAGGCTTCAAACTGTATCAGATGGATATGACAAGTGTCTTTTTTCAAATGGATACCTAAAAGAAGAGGTGTATGTAAAGCAACCACCGGGATTTGAAGATTTCCTTAATCTAGATCATGTGCTTAAGTTAAACAAGGCCCTTTATGGACTGAAACAGGCTCCAAGAGCATGGTATGAAAGTCTTTCAAAGTTTCTTCTGGAAAATGATATCAAAAGAAGAAGAATCGATAGCACTCTCTTTCTGAAATCTCAAGGAAAGGATTTTCTGATCATCCAAGTATATGTCAATGATATCATTTTTGGAGAAACTTTTGAAGTGATGTTTAAAGAATTTGCGGCACTCATGGGTAGTGAGTTTGAAATGAACATTATAGCAGAATTGAGTTTCTTCTTGGGGGCTGCAAATCAAGAAAAATTCTAAGGGCACTTGATAACGCTCAACTACACCTCTTATAACTCAAAGTGAAGGCGGTCTCTAACAAGTATAAACTCAACAGTGAGTTGGGGGTTGATCCCACAAGGAATGGTATGGAAAAGAATTCAAATACGAAGTATGAAAGTGCTCTAACTTCTTGTAGAATGGAAATAAATAACACGTAACATAATATAAATCAATAGATTTCAATTATCAATATCAAGAGAGTTTGGTATCCAATTGTTAACGAAAACAATTGACGCGGGGTTTGAACAAGTAGAGAGGGGACCTTAGGAGTGTGTGCAATCGAATACTAATTTCACTTAATGGGTAATAATTAATTGCTTTAAGTTGTTGAATCTCAATGGGTAGGATGGGTTATAACTATAACAGTTATTTATCAATCAGCTATTATGTCTCAAGCAAGTTCTTTTGAACCTCAACAAGCTTACGATGCAAAGCAACCCAAATCCTTAATTTAACACACTTTATCAAGCTGGGTTGTAACAACAAGAGTCAATACAACTATCAATCATATACTCCACCCCAAGGACCTTTCACATGCAAGCATAGAGAGCTAAAGCTAGAAATGAATTTGCAACTTCAGTTCATAAATGAAACCATGACTAAATAACTGAATCCATTTCAAAACAACATTAAATCAAGCTATTAACAATACCCACAAGCTAATTTGTCTATTTGATTACATAATCACACCCCTAAGGAAAGGGGGTTTAGCCAAGCATACTAAAAAGCAAGAAATAGTTAACAAAAAGATGATCCATTGGAATGTCAAAATCTTCAATGCTCAAGCCAAAATTAAGACTAAAACCCTAAAACCTCTCCAAGAATATTCAGTATTGTAAAATCTGTAAAAATTTGTTCTAGACTGATTTCTCTCTCTTAAAATACCAATTTATATATTTCTAAAAACTTCCCAAATTTTCATTTCGCGGTCCCATCAGTGAAATTAGTCATGATCGCCGAATGTCTCGGCGATCCACCGATAAGCACGCCTTCTCGCCAATTTCTGGTTCACCTTTTAAATTCTTGACTTCTCAATTGGCGAACCGGTGGATGTCGCCGAATGACTACTGTGACTCGCCCTTTGGTCCTTTTCTCGCCGATTGGACTTGACTTCCTTCTCCACTTGATCAGTTCATTTAGACGCGCTGGGTCGAGCTCGTCGTTTCATTTGGCGATGCGTTGTTTTGCATTTGAGTTCGCCGAGTTGGCGTAGTTCATGAGCCAACTTGCTGGATCTTTTGGCGAGCAAGAAGCTAGCTCGGCGAGTTATCGAGTGACTTTTGCGAGCTCCAGCCTTACTTTTCTTCAGCTTTACTAACTTTTTCTCTTCTTTTCGCAATGTAACGTCCTTGCTTTGTTCTTAAGCCCTCATGGCTGCATATAAACAGTTAACATTAGTTATAAATAAAAAATAGACATTGAGGACACTAATTCATGAAATAACAAGCCCTTAATGAGTCAAAATCTCCGACTCATCAACTTCCATCTATCAAGAGAAATATATCAAAGAGTTGTTGAATAAATTCCAGATGATAGATGTCAAACCTATTGATACTCCTATCGGGACCAACTCAAAGCTAGATTCTAACGGACCTGGTCCTAGAGTGAATGAGACTATGTATCGAGGAATCATTGAATCCTTACTATATCTTACTACTAGCAGATCTGACATTGTGTTTATCATTGGGATGTGTGCGAGATTCCAAGCTTGCCCTAAGGAATCACACTTGAAAGTTGCTAAGAGGATTCTAAGATATTCGAAGACAATAGGGGACCTGGTTCTATTCTATCCTTCAGGAGACTCTTTTGATTTGGTAGGATATGTTGATGCTGATTTTGCGGGGTATCAAGTTGATAGAAAGAGCACCTCATGAATGGACCCTTTTTGGCTCCTCTCTTATCTCCTAGGAAACTAAAAAGTAAAATTCAGTTGTTCATTCTACAGGTGAGGCAGAATATGTAGCAGTTGCAGCTTGTTGTGCTCAACTCCTATGGACCAAACAACAACTTAAAGGTTTCACAGTGGTCACTCAGACTAACCCCCTCATGTGCGACAACACAAGTGTTGTCAATATGGCTAAAAATCATGTTCATCATAAACAAACTAAGTATATTGATGTGAGACATCACTTCTTGAGGGACAACGTGGAAAAAAGGAATATCAGCATACAGTTCTGCAAGAGTGAGGATCAAATAGCTGATATTTTCACCAAAGCTCTAAGTAGAGACCTGTTCGATAAAAACATGCTGAAGTTGGGGATGCTGAAACTTGACTAAGTTGATCCTACCTGAAGAAATTAAGCCCTTCATGACTATGACAAGAGATCAAGTATATGTTTTTTTCAGTTATGTCTATTTTAGTAAATTCAGTCTCATACCTTTTGTAGGTATGCACACATAGTGGAAGTGCTAAAGTAAAAAAGAGGTTGGGCCAGAAGTGGGCAAATACATTTAAACTGAAGAGAGGGACTGGTCCTTACTCGAAGGTTAGCATTTCTAACACTACACTTTAAATTTTGCATCTGAACCAGGATTTTTGCCACGTACCGGTCATCCTGTCTTCTAACCATTTTCTAATCTTTTTCCATTTGAAAGGTCGCTTCCTTTCTAGAGACCTCATGCACCCTTTCACCTCCATGTATACCCTCTCTTTTCTAACTGTCATTACAAAAATTTCAAAGTCCTTTCCAAATTCCTGAAAAAATTTAAGATCCTTTCCTTCTTTCTCTCAAAATCATCTATCAGAATGTTTACACAGTTCATTCTTTCTAACGAGATGAAATACAATGATGATGGTGTTGATCCTACTTCATCTGCTGCTCCACAAGAAAAACTTTCATCTCAAAATCCAACTTCAACTATTCCTCTAGATGAAGAAAAGGCTCTTTCTACTCCTACTTCAACCAATCCACTGGTTGAAGAACTTAAAACCCCAACCACTAAGGTACTCCTTTCACCCAATGGTAAAACGGTCTTCACAACGGGCTTCCCCTGTTCTTTCCCATACTTAGATGTAAATGAATCCCAAAATTCATCCCCTAAAGGATCCATTCAGTCTAATGTTCAATGTGAGAAAGACGTCGTTGCTATTGATGAATCTCAACCTGGTCCAGTATCATTTGCCCTTTCTGAACAGTACTTTGATGGAGAACTACATGAGAATAAAGGGGGCGAGTCTGATATTCTAGATGGAGGAGATGATTGGGTAGTTAAAATCTTGAAAGAAATGAAAGAAGACGACCGAACTATCTTTCTGGGAAATGAACCCTAATTGTTTGAGCTAACTGAGTCTTTTCTTGAAGAGTCGCCTCCCAGATTTGATCAAACCTTTGTAGCTAGGTTGGGCACTACTGTTGGAGATGAGGGAAAGGAGGACAATGATGAGGATGACCATCCCTTAATAACGTGAGTCCAGAAATGGCAAGTTTCTGCTTCTGAAGAGAAGAATGAAGACAACAGACCACCGAGATAGTAAGTCAAACAAAAATGATCCCACATTCCAAAGGGGAGGAGAAGGTAACCGACGAAAGGCCCAAGGTAAGGTGAAGAAAAATTCCCAGAAATTGATGGGGGATGCAATGAAGTCAAGAAAAACAGAAACTATAGCAAATCGGACAAAAAGGATAAACACAATTATGGAAGAGTACCTAGTTCCCGATGTGGACCTTTTCGATAAGTCAGAAGAAAAGGGTTATAGTGGGTCTGTGTCAGCAGATGTTTTTGCTGCAGTTGAGAAAAGGAGAGTGGAAGTCATGAGTAAGAAACCATCTAAATCAACAAGAGGCCACCTCAAGAAGGAAATCATTTCCGTAAAGAAGCACATTGAAGGAAAGCTTTTTGTGGTTAGTAGATATAAGGAGAAGGCCAAACAAAAAAAGAGGAATCCTCCCCTTAGCCATTCACTGAATCAGATCTTGAGTTTGAGAGGGGACCTGGTTCAGCAGGTAACAAGAGAAAGTTTTAAAAGAAGCTGACACGAGAGGAGAGAGTTGAAATTCTTAGATCTCAGAAAGTGTTGATGGGAGAGTTTTTGATTTTGAGATAAGGACTAAACTAGGGATGTAAAACTTGGTCGATGTTGTTGAAATTCAAAGTTGGACTCACTTGTTCACAAATCATGTGCATGTTGTGCACTAGTCTAAGGTTCGAGAATTTTAGAATAGGCTTAAGCTGAATAAGGATTGAAGTGTGAATGCTCAAATAGGGAATATGCAATTTCACCGCAGTGAGACAATATTGAGTGAGATTCTGAATGTGCCACTTGAGGGGATCAACATTGTGGCTGAGAAGTATCCAACAAAGAGCTTTGTGGTGCATATTAGTTAAATCCCTAATCTAAGTCATGCTGGAATCCCCAAGAAATACCTACAAGGTGAGTATCAAATGTTTTTCGAGTTTGTAAACAAGGTGTTGCAGCCTTGATTAGAAAAGAGAATGATTTTCTCGGTTGCAGACGTGTTCCTCATTGAACCCTTGCATACTCTTGAGTTGATCAACCTTCCTGCCATCATGTTTGAGTACATGCATAAGACAATAGGAGCAAAGTCTTAGAACTGATGGGTGTACAGTCTCAACTTAAGCATGAGTTAGAAGCCATGGAAGTCACCTTGGCCATCAAAGATGCTGAGATTGCTTGCCTTAAGGTCAAGCTGCAATTGGAAGAATATGAGGGACCTGGTGGAGCGATACTGGACGCCCTACAAGTTGAGAACAAAGTCCTTGCTGACAAAAACTCCGAACTTTAGGCAAAACTTCTCCAGCTCCATGAAGAGGTAAATGCTCGCCTGTCCTTGCTCCAAAAATCATTCACCTCCAAGCCTCCCTCATTATAATTTCCTTCATGTCCTCTATTCCTTCTTTTTGGTCCTCTGTGGGTATTGTCCTGGTTCTCATGGTAAATGAGATATGCAATGTTTTGAATGCTTCCTTTATTTTTTTTTAATGAATGGATATATTGTCCCTGTTTCTACTAACTTGCTTCACTATTTTATGCATTTTCTGTTATGCTCAGTGTTGCCCAAGTGACCATGAATTTGCATGACTGCATTTTTTATTAACTTGGTTTACTACTGTATGATGTCAAAAGGAGGAATATTTGTGTTTAAAGCAAAGTTGGTTCAATTATAGATGAAACCTGGTTTGGTTGATGGGGGAATGATTCAATTAGAGATGGGACTTGGTCTGGTTAATAGGGGGAATGATGAAAGATAGTGGGAAAAAGTTGAAAAAGTTGAATATTGGTTTGCCATCATCAAAAAGAGGGAAATTGTTATTTTAAGTTGTCTCTGAAGTTTTTATGATTGAACAAACTTTAGAACTGATCCCAAATGAGACTGAGAGTGTCCGTACAAGGAAACAACAGTTGTCTACAACATGCAACTCTACAACACCTGCTTTGGCTGGTGCGCGTCTCTCACAGCACAACAGATCCTTGGCTAATGGAATTTATTTATGTGTTTGTGCCTATCATATTACCATTCTTCATGGGTACAAACAAGTTTTTGAAAACTGATTTTTCTCTCTCTCAAGGGAATATTTCTCAAGGACAGCTGAAGGACCTGATAAAGTTATCATTATTCTTAGTTGTTGCTAGGGTTTATATTTCAGTGCTTATATCTTAAATAGATATATTCCTAAGCTATAAAGGAAGTAGATCAGTTCTTCTTGCTTCTGGTGTTTTATATAGCTTTCCTCTATACACCTTTTGCTCTCTTTATCCTTTTCAATTTAGTTATTTCAGTCATGTCATAGCTTCCTTGAATATGTCTTAGGTTTTTGAATTTTCTTTCATATATTTTTAAGGGGAGAGTCTCCCTTACTTATTCTTTCCTAGTATTTTGTATTGAGAGGATTCCTCTCATAAGCTTTTAGATACTAGGTTCCCATTTATAGTATTGGTGATGAGTTGACTGACCTTAGTAAGCTAGTCGAATTTGAACCACCATAGATTCGTAGGTAAGATTTATTCCCCTCTCCTTGTACTTTTTTTGTTTTTATTTATGTTAAGGTATGGGGGTGTTGATAAGCCCCTGACCCACTTAAGGGTCGTTAAATAAATAAAAAATTAAAAAAAATTCAGAACATCATAACCAAGTTTATCTGGAGTTAGCTATGTTGGGTTCTTGAAGTCTAAATCAACTAGAGTTAGTTTGTTTAGTGGGCAATAGAGTTACTGCTTAGTTCTTTTGTTTGTAGTATAGTTGCTATCGTAAGGGGGAAGAGATTAAGAGTTTGATTCCTAGATTACTAGAGATTTGTAATCTGAAGTCTTTGCTCCGTTTTGAGTGAAATGATCCTGTGAGATAGGTCATGGTTTTCTCCTCCCTTGAGCAAGGGGGTTTCCATGTAAAACTCTCGTGTCTGTTTTATTTTGAGTTATTTACTTTCCGCACTTTTATTTCCTGTCAAAGGACCTGATCCATTGACTTTTAGTGGACACATACATTTTATCAAGTTAATTTTTTTTTGTTGTTAATCAATGCTTTAAGTGTTGTTTCACGAATTGTATTTGTATCAATAATTTTTACATGATATTATATACATTTTTATGAGATTTGTATTTGTATCAATGTTGTTGTATGTTTTTGTATTTATATCAATGGTATATGTATTTGACTTTTTAGAAAAAATATACAATTGTTTATTTCTATATGCATCAATTGCATATATACAAAAGCTATCAATTACATATATCCAATAACTGTCTAGCATTTATCATTTGTATATCTTATACGATTAAATTGTTTAATGATAATTATATACATTTTAATAAAAGAGTAGTATTATGCCGACTGTACCACCATCTCAGAACCAAGCTAAGAAGCTATACCATGATCCTTTATATTTTGATAAAGCCTAGAACGTTAATGGAGTTTATGTAATAGAAACTAGTTGGTCAACATAGATATGAATTCTTTTAGCCGGACATAGTCACGGCCAGAGAGAGAGAGAGTATAATTTAAATACTGAAATTTAAAAATGATTACCTTGGACGGAGAAGTTGCGAACGATTACTCGTTTATTTTCTTTTCGTCAAACTTTACAAAGAGAGATAATTTACTTCTAAGAGGACTGAAACTAAAACTTTGTGTGTGTCTCTTTCTCTAAAGCCTATCTATTTATAGCGAAAAGAAAAAACATAAAGCATCTATGTACAGTAGAATGGGTCCCTTATGTGGGACCTATGCACAGTATATTGTGTGTGTACAGTATTACTGTGTGTGTAATTATTACAATCAGATGCATCAACTATTTTACATCTTATCCTTTTGTTTCCGGAGGAAATCTTCCATCCTTTGAAGTTCTTCTTCGAATATCATCTTTTCTGATTCTTCGAGTTGAGAATCCTCAATATCATTGACACTGGATCCACTCTTCATTGAAGCATCAGATTTATCTTGTGCATCTATTGACTTGAGTAGACTTAGTCTGACCTCTTCTAAATATTGATTAATCAAAGCACTTTTATCACCATCATGGGTTATAATCTTCCTGGCGATGATTTTTATGAATTATCGTCAATAATGCTTTTTCTAGAGTATTAGAATACTCTACAATTTTTTCTCGAATAGAATCAAGAAGCTCTTGGCCGTAAATGGCTTTTGTTGTGGGGTCGG
>JAJONR010013908.1:0-17196 GCA_029582245.1 Solanum etuberosum
ATATATATATATACACACACATTCATTTATTATTTATAAATATAGATGTCATTGAATTTAAATGTATGTTTGTTTGTGTTACATAAGGTTACTGTGAATGGAGCAGCATACCATAAGGCTTGCTTCAAATGCACTCATGGAGGTTGTACTATAAGTCCATCAAACTACATTGCACATGAAGGAACACTTTATTGCAAGCATCATCACATTCAACTCTTCAAAGAGAAAGGAAATTACAGTCAACTTGAGATTGATCATGAAATAGAACCTGCACTTCCCACTAATCCCCTCCAAATTGCCATGGAATCGTAAACTCATTATGTTCATCGCCTCGATCTCTTTCACTTCTCCTCATCATCCTTTGCTATGTCAACCTTAGCTTCATCTCCATTATCTTTAATTTTGTTCATTCTTATGGAGTATATTTTCAGTTATCTCTATCCACTTTGGTTGTATGTATTCTTATGGATTTTTGTAAATTGTAAAATATAGATGGTGTTTATAAATATACTACCACAACATTGTAAAGAGAATAATTATCTTCTTCATTTATTTGAATTTTTAGGATCAAGCAAGGGTTAGTTTTTTTCTTATAAGATTTTATAGACCGAAACTCATATGCGTGTGATCAAATATAAGTATGATTCACCGGAGTTTAGAATTATTACTAAAAAAAAGTTGACATTAAAAAGGTCAGAAAAAACCAACCTCTGAGGTCGGAGGTCAGTTTTTAAGACACTGTTTTTTTCATTTTTTTTTAACAACACCGACCTTATAGTCCGAAATCAGGAGTAACGGATTATCATGCAGAAGAGAAGAATGCAGACAGTAAAGAATAAATGTTAGAAGTAAGAGAGAAAAAGAGAATTAACATATACAATAAAACATCCTCAAAACTCCGATATCAGTTAGTAGTCGAGTTACTAATCAAGACATGAGTACAAAAGTAAATAGAAAACAGAGTTTCAAAGACAAAGCAAGTATAAATAGCAGGTAAATAATGATCATACATCACAAGAAACTAAAAAAGAGATTAAACACAATTAAAGTGAGCAGCAACAAGAGAATATACGATAAGAGATGTAGATAATTAGAGGAAAGGAACATAACTGGAGGTGCTAACCCAACAACCTAATCACAACAAGGTTCTACTACGAGAGGCAACTAACCGAAGATATACTAATGGTAACCACCAGTACACACCACAGCAGCCAAAAGGCCAATCCAATCCAACCAAATATGGAAGTACCGATATAGAGGAAAACAAAGGGGAAAATCTAAGCAAATCCTGTAAACCAACTATCAACTAACACAAATCCACAGTTATAATCAAACAACATCCTAACTGGACCCCCATAAGCCCGAAAGGTATACAACAAAACACATAACCTAACCCCTCACCCCTCACCCCCCCCCCCCCATAAGATCGACATGTGCAAACAACAACCAATTATATTAGTGATAGGTAATGCATATGAATACAAGTTACGCAATAGAAACTTTTAGTGTCGTCAATGCCAAGTGTCGCTTCACAAGTATATACACCTACATTCTGCCCCTGGCACACCAGGTAAGACCCATGTGGACACCCCTCCCCCTGTTCGATGAGTCACAAAAACAAAGGGACTCATAGGGAACTCAGAAAGTCTATATATATTGCCTCGTCTCGATCCAGGACTTCCATAATTGATCCCCTTGGATCTGCTCCATCATGGTACTGGAGATGTATAAATATAAAATTAAATCAGTATAGAAAGGGTCGGATATTCCTCCAACTGATCAAGTAAAAAAGTGAGTACATCCTCGATGCCTCTTTCATCTCAAAGATTCATTTATCAATGTAGTAAAGGCAGTAAGACTCCTGTCAAAATAATTTTTATGAGTAAAAGTTTCAAACATTTTATCTTTCAAAAATGGTAATGAAAAAACAATGCATGCACCGGGATCATACCAAAAAACACGTCAAAGTGAGTATAAATGCAATGCATGTCATCACAAGCATAAATATAATAGTAGCTAAACAACCAAATTTACATTATCGAAATCACATTTCTCCCAACGCATACAAAACTAACTTGGAATCCAACTGGTCCTCGACCAAGGCCTCGGGCCCAACAATATACCAATATACTCAACAATAATATCACAAAAGGATTACCATAACTCAGGAAATGAAGGAATTCATAAAGAATCTGACAACCAAAAAAGTAACTCAAGGATCTAAACCTTAACCCGAAAGTACTACTCAAGTGAATAATAGCACAACCAATTCCAACCTACAATTATAACAAGAAACTAAGGCTACATAATCCAACCTGATATAGAGGTCAATAAAACTAATTCTAAGTCACTTAGATCATTAAACTACCCTAAGCCTCAAACATCAACTCTGAAAAGCCAACAACGTGATACTAAGACATAAGTAAGGGATTACTAGCCTAAAAAAGGATCTCGCAATGCAATAATAGGCTGAGGCTCCTACAGGAATCAAGAAAATAGGAAAAGGGAAGAAATCCTAAACCCGCCACATACAACCCTAGCCCACATGCAATTTATACTAAGAATTATCTCGCGGAGTACAATCTAAAAGAAAGTAGACCGCAACCTCCCTAGATAGCTGAATTGCAATCTTGAACCGTCCACAAGCTATTCGATTCTTCTTCACGTCGTCAAATGACATCAGTACATTGAATGTATGAGTATGTAGTATAGCTGAATAACAAATAACTGAATGAAAGGACTCCAATAGATATAGATATATACTCAACTGAATATAAAGAAATAAATGAGTGAAATCATTAAAACTATATAAAAATACTTACTCATCTCTGAACTCAACATATTAAGTGATATAATAAAAATACACTTTTAACTCTATTTGGAAGATTCTATAACCGTTAACCATCACTATGAGCTACGTGATGATACAACGTCTCACCCATGCTGCCAGAACTTTCCTATACCGTGTCGGGGTATAGAACCTCTCAACTAAGTGGATTCACTAAGCAATAAGGATTCAACTAAAAAGTATGATCCTTTATCCATGTTGGCAGACATGGTTTATGAGAATTTTGAGTTGTCTGAACTCATCCTCATATCGGTGTTCAATACTACTCTCAATAAATATATATTCGTGCACAATGTCTAAACCATTTTCTTTCTCAATTTGAGGTAATTACTCAAAAGATCCTCTTAAAAGAAGTAATGCTCTGAAATATCTCTGAACTCATAAACTCATTTAGAAATCAAAGTTTCTCTTTTCTCACTTTAAAAATGATATCTTTGGGAAATACATTAGTTCCCTTATACTCTCTCTCAAAACATCTCTTCAGATTCTACTCAAAACTCTTCTTTACTTTTCTTAGAAATCAATTTAAGACAATGATTGGTTAAAAGGAATTCTCAATAAATAACTCAATAATAAGGTTCATGCTGGTAAATAGACATGAACAATCAACTAAAAACTCTCACTACATGATATACAACAACTCAACAATTAGGAATAGAAATTTGGAATCAGAATTTAAGAACTCAGAACTCAACATCAAACTCATCTCAAGAATACTCAAAATAAAGGATAGAACCCTAGATTACTCTTTTACTGCTAGAAAGTAGATTTAGGGAGTGAGGACGAACTACTTCAACACTATGATAGCCTTACATACCTGATTATGAAGCTATTAGACCGAAAACTTTGGTGGAGACTTGATTTTTCTTGAGCTCGAATAAGAACACTACCTTTCTTGGATAAAATATTGGGAAAAGGGTCAAAAATACCCCTCAACTTTGATTTATTAGTTGATTATACCCCTACCGTTAAAACAAAGTTATTTATACCCTCGTCGTTACTAATTTCACCATTTATACCCCTCAATTGGATGAAAAGCCCCAAATCAATTAAAATGACTAAATTTTACTTAAATTACCCAATTTTAACCCGACCCACCTAATGATATAACCCATTTTTGTTCATCTTTTACCTCGTGGTCCTTACCCGAAGCCAAAAAATTTAACTCCTCATGTACAATATAGAGCTCAAGGATACATACATCATTCAGAAAAAAAAGATTCTCCAGTAAAATATGAAGAAAAAATTAAAACAAGAAATATTGTAAATTTCATTAGAAGGAGAAAAATGAATTTTTTTAATCCTCTCAATTAATTTTGAATTATTGGATCTTAAAAACTTTCATCCTCTGTTTTTTTCTAAACCCAACTTCTTCATCATCATATTCACCGAATTCTTTACAGTTGCAGCGATTTAATTTCATTTTCTCCACCATTGCTGACTTATTCTTGTTCGTTCTGAACTCAAAACTTTTCGAATTACCATCTTCAAGAATCGAACGAAAATGGAGGTTTTAACAAATCATAAGGAGCCCAAAGAGCATCTAACAGACATGGACTATTAGCATCAAGCCGTTAGCCGAGCCCAAAGTTTTCCTTTTCCACTCCAATGCACTAAACTTACAAAAAAGATGAACAAAAATGGGTAAGAAGCGAGGGTTAAAACATGAACAAAAATGGGTTTAGGCGGGTCAGGTCGAATTAAAATTGTATAATTTAAGTAAAATTGAGTAATTTTAGTTGATTTGGGTTTTCCATCCAATTGAGGGGTATAAATGGTGAAATTAGTAACGGCGAGGGTATAAATAACTTTGTTTTAACGGTAGGGGTATAGTCAACTAATAAATCAAAGTTGAAGGGTATTTTGACCATTTTCCCTAAATATTTGGTCTTGAAATCTTGATGCTTAATCTTGATAAAATAAATTCTTTTTATGGAATTTCTAGAGTGGAAGAACTTGGAAAAACATTGGGTGGAAGGTTTCTCATTGTATCTTGATTTTTTTACTTGAAGGTTTTGGATTCTTGATGGAGAAGAGGAACCCTAGGTAAGTTTTAAGAGAATTTCTAAATACTTGAATGTTTAGATTGATGATTTTGAGATGAAAACTAGTTAGTTGAATGATATACTCAGTTAAAACACTCAAAAATGACTTAGAATAGGGTTAAAATATTTGGAAAAGGACCAAAATAACCCTAGAACGCGTGCAGAAATTTGCTGGAAAAAAAGTGCAGCAAGCCTTCATGGAATGGTCTACCATTCGTCGAAATTTCTACCATCCGTAGGTCCAGTCGTAGAACATCGACTGCCTGATAGGGCTTCACTAAAATGAGCATAACTTTTAAATCTGAACTCGGAATGAGGCAAACTTAGTGGTGGTGGAAAGAGGACTCGTAGACCTTAAATTTGATAGTTCATGGGCCACCTAATTCATTATATGCTGAGAGATATGATTGTTTGAAGTTGACCTAAGTAGAATATTACATCAAAACTTAATCGGTAGGAAAGCTTTCAGCTTAACTTTGTGCTAGGGGATTCTAGTGACCTTAATTCATATCCAAAATCATTCCCACACCAAAGAATTGACTTGGGTCAACTTCAAACGACCATATTTCTCAGCACATAACGATCCGTGTAGCCTTCTTTTTAAGGCACTCCGTCAGCTTTTAAGTTGGGGTCGTTTTGGTCTTTCCCCTATGTGTTTGGTACCTAAGCTACGCCATTTTAAACCATATTTAAAGACCTATATAAGTGAATTAAGTCCTAAAACTACCCATTCTAAATCATTCATGTAATTCCCAAATTTCCCTCCAAGTTCTTCCCT
Organism: Solanum etuberosum; assembly: GCA_029582245.1. Lineage (NCBI taxonomy): Eukaryota > Viridiplantae > Streptophyta > Magnoliopsida > Solanales > Solanaceae > Solanum > Solanum etuberosum. Next base: position 5,672 of record JAJONR010013908.1, read on the forward strand.
AAAATTCTCTCTAAGGCTAAGGAAGAAGAAGCTAGGATTTTACATCAAGATCTCCAATTCACCATAGCTTTTAGGCATTGATGACTAAGATATGTTAGTATTCACTTATGGAGTCCTTTCCTCCGTAGGGCTCCTAAATTCTTCAAGTTTTACAAGTTATAATTCTCAATTCAAAGTTAGGGTTTTATTCAATCTTCATGGGTTCTTTTCAATAATGATCAAATTGATTGTTTTCTATCTTTTTATGCATGAATTGAAGTAATTACATGTTTTTGAGTTAAATTCATATGAACCCGTGCATGATCTATGATTTTTTACTATGAACACATGATAAAGCTTATGAACTATGATTTATTGAAATTATGCATGTTTTCTGAAAGTAATGATTATGACTCAAGTAAGCTTATAGATGAAGGTATCTATATGGTCTATGAAGTTTGACCACATGAAATGAATGACATCTAAATTTGTCATCAATGCTTTTGGGCTATTTTCCTAAATTAGGTCTTGATTAGTATGGTATTCGGATATGCCATCAATGATTATAGATCACGCTTTTAAAACTATTTTCATTAGTAGCATGACACTTTTAGTATGAAGTTAATGATTATGGGTCTTATAAAGCTATTATGGAAAGATCATGGATGGTGAAAGGTTTTCTCATGCATGGTCTAAGGAGCTACTCTATGATGTTTCTAGCTTGGATTAGTATCTTAATTATACTTTTCCAGGAATGATAACATGAATATATTAATGACTATTCCGTGAGATTTATACTTAGCACCGAGTGGACTAGCGGCGATTATCCATGTCCCATAAACTATGTGCCACCATAGGATTTGTCTTAAATGACCTGGCTAGTGGATCCACTTTAACAAAAGATGATGTGTACAGATGCTACCTTGGCAAGTAGAATCCCCTTCTTTCGGTATGAGGGATATATCAAATTTCATGTTATAGCTCACATGGTCTATGTCTGTTATATGGTAAACTTCCCACAATAATGAACTAAGGTTACTTTCTAAAGTATCTCACAAAGTGTTTTAAAGATGTTAAGCTTGCATTGATCATAATTATGACTTGTGTTTTCTAACCTTTCATCTTATGATTTAGCTTGGTCATTGCATGTCATATAAAGTCCTTTTTAGCAAGATTTCATAACTTTTATGCATTGATATCATACTTAATACATTCCATGTACTAATGCATACTTGTGCCTATATTGTTTCATAATGTAGGGTCTGACGCTCCTAACTCTCATACTCGTGGCTAGTTGATCTTTTGACACTCAAGGATTGGTGAGTCCTCGTGTTCTGAGGAACGAGACACTCTTATTGCTTTCTTTATTTCAGTTTTCAAACTTTTTATGTGATGTATGGGTTACATCCCAACCACTTCCTTTCGATGTAATAGATGACTTATTGAGATTTATGTAGACTTCCGCTTTGTCAAACTCTTTTATGATATAAGACTGTCTTTTGAAATCTTTATTTCTATCATCTTGTATGATTTATGCTAAGTGGCTTGTGTAGGGCCTCTCGGGCTCCTATACGCCATGTTACGCCTAGGGTATACTTTGGATCGTGACAACACAATACATCAATTTTACTACTTAGTTTAGAATGTGAACTTAATTAGCTTTCTAAGATGCGTATATTTGTAATATTACTTCCATTCTTGACATTTTCTTTCTTGACATCAAACTTTTCCTATTTTTTATTATTAAATTAGTTTAACCAAGCAGGTTACACTATTTTGTTCCAATTATTTGATGGGCCATCTTGGGTTCAGATCGTTGGGTCAATTCCACAAATAGGTCATTACCCAACCTGTAAATACACCAAACAAGTTGGGCAGGTTGAACAAATTTGGGTTGGTTTGTGCACCCTACTTAAAATCACTCAAAATTCTTATAACGTTAAACCCACCAACCCACACTGCAATATTGTCATCCCAATCCATCACTAGAAGCATGAATGTATGGTACTATTCATTAAAAGATATTTATAATCCCACCTAGAATAGAAAACCAAAATAGCTTAGACATTACTTGCTCCATTTTAACAGAATATAATTGATTGATCAACACTACATAACATGTACTCTCTGAAGCTTCAACTCCGAAAATACATTTTGAAGTTTAGAGCAATACAACACAATCAACCTGTGATGCAAGAGAACCAGATAGCTTCTAAGTTTACATTGCACCTGGACAAAAATTTAACTAGGCAAGCAAGTTCCTTTCACAACCAAAAGAGAACATAGCTCATGTTAGAATGAGACTACTACACAATAAACACAAACTCTCATCTATCCCACTCCGCCTCTATTAGTTGTGGAACCACCTTTGAGGGACTTTGAGAGATGCTTTCTGAAGGCCGATTAGTGAAGCGATCCCATCCCATGATGTGAGGCAACGCAAACTACATTTAGAAGACCAAAATTATTAATAGACAATGAGAACCACAGCCAAAAAGTCAAAATGAAGCTGCAATTCATTGGAGAAATATTTGTAGAAGGCACACAACAGTATAGGACATTCTACTTGGTGATTACTTTGTACAACAATGTAACTGCAGGTACACATCTTGTAAGCACTAAGCAATTTAATAATTTTTTTATGAAGTAATGAAATTTTATTAACTAAAGGGTTAAACACGCTTGTGTTCAAGAACTGTACTAAAAAGTGGAAAACCTTACAAAAAGATGCCCTTTTCTACAAACAACACCCAATCTTCCAATACAACTAGGAACCTTGTGGGTGACACTAAGCAGTTTTAATCATACAAGTCAAAAAGGTTAGAATAATTAAGAAAGGACCCTAAAAATAGACCAAATTCTATCAATATCCTGAAAAAAAATTGTTTGGGAAACTAAGTTCTGATAATATGTACCAAATTCTCATAACAAATGCATTCACACCATTGACCACCATATTAGGTTCATTCATTGCCAAATTCAAAAGATTGTATGCATTTTCATTTCCAGGTAAAGGCAAAATGTTTTCTTAACAAACAATACAATCACTAGATATTGGTGATGTATGAGGTTCTGACAACAAGTTCTACTTCTTTCTCACAGCTCCATTCCCTGATATAAAATGTTCATTCACCATCAATTAAATTTCACTAACGAAGTCAGAGCTAGGATAAGAACAGGTAACAGAAGCATCTCAAAGTAATAAGAAAGCAGGGTGCTTAGGAAAGCTAATTGAATGGAAGCATAATTTCTTTTACAACAGAAACATATTAGTAGATCGTACACTGAAAGCTGTTCGCATAACAGCAAATTCGGCAGTAGTGACAGGAACAGTAAACCGATCATTGGTTTTGAGATTATTGTTGACAACACCTGCATAAAGGACAAAATCAAATGCTGCAATTAGTACGAGCATGAATACATGGCTTGCCAAATTATGAAAGAAACACACCCAGAAGCCATACAAGAACAGGATGAAACATATATATCATTGTTTTAACATAGCGCGAAAACGGTTACTTTTAAGCATATCATTGATCTTTAACATAATCAGCTATCATTACAGAACAAATTGTGATGCATCTTATGGGTTGGAAGCAAAATTTTAAAAAAAGTGAACATATAGACTGATACTTACTCAATGAAATGAAATAACCACTGCCATCAGCATTTGGCTTAATTGACAAACTCTTTCTAACTTGACCAGCATTACTGTAACATATAACCTCTGCTTAGTTATACAGTGATGAGAATAAAGAGAAACTAATAATGAGTAGGATGAAAGGATCCTGTACTAAAAAAGTGTGTGTGTGTGTGTGTGTATGAGTGCATGTAAACATGTACACTAGAAGATAGCCCTTAGCCAAGAACTGTATCAGAAAATCAACCTAGACAGCATTGAAGGATCATGAAAGAATTCAGAAGAATCTCTGGTCCCCATACTTATTAATGATCCAACCTCTGTGGCTGATAAAGCAAACAACTGCAATATGTTGAGTCATCTGTCAGTCAAATCGTACATCAGATATATGAACATGTGCAAGAAAAGAAAGAGCAAGAGAGAGTGGTGAAACAAACATAGAGATGGATATTCATTTAACATCCAGATGGACACTTAAAAGAGAAAAATAGACAGATTTATAGATGACTAATAACTCTAAAGAAAAATCAAGCAGCAAAATAACATTAACAAGAACTATACAAGCAATTTCTTCACCTAGTTATGAAAGACCACCTCTCAAGCATATTATAAACCTATAAGTTAGTGGCTCATGCTAGGACCAAGTACTAAGCATCCAAACATGACCAATCTCCTCTGTCAAAACTTAGGAATCTGCTCATATACCATCAAAGAAGAAAAAAAACTTTACAGCCTTGAAGAGAATTAAAAGCTGACAGGAACTTCTTAAAGTAGAAAATAATATCCTGTTGTATCTTAATATCTATCGATATGTGCAAGTTCAGATTGAATTTGTTCAGCACAGATTATAAAGTATGGAAGTCTGTTGATAGGGAGGAACTATTGAGGATGAAAAGGAATAAGTTGCTCATCTCCGGTCTTTGCAAGCTAGGCACCAGTGGATGTTACTTGCCACAATTTCCCTCTTCTTTTATCTCATAAATGTAGAAAAATTTAGCAGTAACACTTGCGAGAATCCCTCAGCATAGTGATGCGAAGAGCTTTTCGGGGACAAATAAAGATCTAAACTTGTTTCCTACCATGCTGGTGGTACTCAATAATAAGAGAGAACCGTATAAGCACATTACCTGCCTCTTTTCCCAGTCATATTTGCGCTCACCAACAGATGGCCAGAATGTCAACATAATGACACCTCGGCGATTGAGTTTAACACCTCCAGACTGTAATAAGAAGAATGGATGAGTGGATGCATCATTTCAACATCATGAAGAGAGGCAACTCCAGTTTCTAATTCTATTTAAAAAGGTAATAAAGATCATACATCCAGTCTATTAAATGTGGGCAGCCTAGGTTCAGCAGAAAGTGCTGCTTTGCCTTTAAATACTGAGTAGGGAGCAAACACTCGACCTTCCCGTTTTCCTGCTATCAAGAGATATGACAAAAAGATTATTATAGCATCAAGATTACAACTGAGACTTCATGAACATCTGAAAATAAAATTCATACCATCAGCCACAACATTCTGTCGAACAGTAGAAAAACCCGCAGAAGTGTTGATGGCATGCTGCCAGATAGAACCTTTGGCACCCTCTCCAGGCAATTTTTTATGCAACAACTGATTCCTATTGTGTCGAGAGAAAAACATCATATTAGGAAGGTTCTTTTTTAAAAATTATCAACTTTACATTAAAAAATTATATTCACAATCTGCATGCTAAGCAGTTATTCATTTTTCCCTACATTGTTAACGGTATTTTACTGAGTATCCAGCATCAAGAAGTACTGTGTTGAAAATGAGATCCCAGATTTTCTTGGTGAATGAGCAACAGATGAAAAGGTGTGTGTAATGTCCTCACCATGCATTTTACACAGTGAGCATTGCTACAAATATGGACTTATTTTTCTCTGTCCCTCCATAACATAACATGTGAATGGGGTCTTAAATAGATTCATAGTAATTTAAGCATGGTCAACTTCCTACAATTTACATGGGGTGTGTTCGGTTGTTCAAAATTTTCGGAAAAAATATTTTCTCTATGAATACAAATTCCTTAAAAATAATGAAAATGACTTCACTAGTGGAAATAGAAAAAACAACTTGTACAAGTCGCCCCAAACCCCATAAACCCCTATTCCCACCCAACCTTCACCTCCCATAGTATTTATCCAGATAATATTTTTCAAACATAAATAAGAAACCCACTTATTTTCCATGTAAAACATTAGAAATACACCCTTGGTATATCCTATGTTTAGAGTCATCGGCTTTTAAGTTATATTTAGCATCTATTCATTTGTTTAATCAGTATATATTTTGCATCTATACAAACTCAACAGTAGAGAGAGAGATTCAAGCAACAGTAGAATGAAAATGAGGACACTTAGACTGTTATACATATGTAAAAGAAAAGCTAGGGTTTAAGCAGGGGGTTTAGAGAAAAATGTCTACTGTTTTTGTGACAAGAGGGAGCAGCTGGGGTTTAAACAGAGAACCTGGGGTGCAGAAGCCGACTGACTTTCAACATCGTCGCAGTAAGGAGGGAGAGAGCCTTCAAACTGCTGCTTATTTCTTCTTCCTTGGACAAACTTCTACTATGTACTCTTAACTCTCTCGATTTTAATTTATTTGCTTCATTTTAACTTCGCGCTCCAAGAACAAAGTACTATTATTTAGGGTCCGTTTGGCGTGTAAGTAATGATACATTGATATGAAATTATATGAGATAAAATTGGAGTTTTGTTTGAAAATGTAATTTGTTGAGCAGTTTTGTCAGTCAATATCATTAGTAACTATGTTATCATGTTCATATTTCGTGAATATTTCATCACTCTTTTGCTATTCTCGCAAAATATTATGTTGATATAAAATTCTGATTTTTTTTCTTACAAAATATAAACTTGTGGGTCAATTTTTGTATTTGAAAATGTCAAATAATGATATGAAATTTCCAAATCAAGCTTTTTGGAGAACCTAAAATTTCATTTCATAATTTCATCACATTCCCAAACGTTGATTTAATCTCATGATTTCAAATAATGTGATGGAATTACACGTTCAAACACCTACTGACTAAATAAACATTATTAATTATGCTTCATAAATTGTAACGACCCCTCCGGTCATTATGGGTAAATCAATAGTGAAAGAATTTGGGTAAGAAAATTTTCAGAGTAGTGATTTGAAATTCCAGGCTAGGCTAGTCTCAGACAGAATCTGAGTTGGGTAAAGTCTAGGGCAATACGTGAAAATATTGGGTAAAATGTCTCAGTGTGGATTAGTTTTTTTCCATTAGCTAAGATGTTAAGGAGTCCGTAGTTCGGAAGTGAATTCGGGTCAGTAGAACTTCCGATATCGTACTTGGCGTGAAAGGGTTCGTTTAGAACATCAAGGTTCAAAAGTGTGTTGCGAAATTGAAAACTTTGGGGGAGATTTTCGGGTTTCTATCTCGTGCAAGCCGCTGCCATAGCGGGTGATCCCTCTACGTCGGTACCACTATAGCAGGTTTGTGACACTAAAGCAGGGTAAGTCGCAGTAGAAGTTTCTCCTAAACTGCTCATTATTTTACAAATACATTTTGGGAAGAGCAAGGGCGATCTAAGGTGAATTTTCTCTAATTTTCATCATGATCATCATTAAAGGTAAGTTAATTACTTCCTTAGCTTGGTAATTCGATTCTTCGACCGTAGAATATATGGGAATTGTTTTAGGAGAGAGTTTTGATTGATTTAATGGTTAAGGATGACAATGGGGCGGTGAGGGGCAGGGGTGGGGCGTGTTAAGCTTAACATGCAATTTTTTTAATTTGCCCCGCACCACCCCGCATAACTATTTTTTTTTATTTTAACCCGCCCCACCCCGCCTCGCATAATTATTTTAATATTTTCCTTTTCTAGTCAAGTTTCATACAAAAAATAAAATTCATTAAAATAAATTTATTTTTTCATTAAGTTGTATTAATTTAATAGAAAATGACTTTTTTTTAAAAAGTTTTAGAGGTCAGTTGGGAAGCATGTAAGAAAATTGTATTAGTTTTGATTGAACTATTTTCATTTTCAAAAGAAATAACCTAATTCATCATTAACTCGTGCAGATTGAGCTTAAGAGAACTGATACCACTGCATCTTAGTTCAGGATATCATAGATATTTTCTCCAATCTTGATCTATATACGCTTGACTTACAACATATTACACTCTATGGAAAGTGATTGTTTTCTTTTTCTGTCATGTAACCCTTCCTATGAGTATTTGTTTGTCATGTTAATAGTCTTTTAACTTAATCTATGATTTCTGTTCTGGCATTTCTTTGTTCTGAGCTTTAGTTATCCTTGCTTATCTTCTTGAATTATTTTTCTCGCTTGTATTAACATATCTTCATTAGAGAGAAATTGCATTACCGTACCTGCAAAACCATACACAAGGTTAGTTAAAAAATCAGCCAAGTTATTGCCTTCCCTCAAAGCGTGTACTATCACCACCTCTCTTTCCTTTAAGATCTCCTGAATGCATCTTATGTTCATTGATATGCCCCATCAAATTTGCAATATTCCATCTAAAATCTTCTTCATATTCAAGGAATCACTTTCCATCACAAGAGGTAAAAGATTATTCTAAATACAGTGGTTCAAGTCATCTTTGAATGCTTTAACCTCAGCTTCTAAAGCATCACATAGATCAAACTTCTCTCCTTCAACAAATACCAAGTTACCCTAGCTATCTCTCACACAAAAGGCCTTAGAACTTCTTTGAATATTGTATTTACTAGAGCCATCAGTGTTGCACTCATAACTTCCTGTATGAGGGAACACCCATCTAACAACTTTCCAAGAAATAATAGGAGTACTGTAGCACCTCAGATTTTGGAAAAGGAAAATGGAACATTTTTGCGCTACTGTTGTGTTCAACGGGTCATTCTACGGGACATAGAAGCTTCTACGGACAGTAGAAGGCATCTGTAGAAAGTGAGTTAAATAATTTTGAAAATGAATTTCAGTACCTCTTTCTACGATTCACCAGGGTGGCCCGTAAGAGGGTCTACGAGTAGTAGATGGGTCTCGTAGGTTGTTCCTAGACTTAGTGAAAATTTTAAGGTCCAAGTTGAGTTCTACGGTTAGGGTATACGAACCATAGATGGGTTCCGTCAAAAGTTGGGTAATTTTAAGGTCTCAGTACTTGGTCTACGGTTGATTAGTGCGGGTCGTAGAAAGTTCTACGGTCCATAGGTCCGTCCCGTGGACCAGTTCCAGCAGTATTTCTCAAGGGTTTTTGGATTTTTTCCTAAATGTTTTAAATCTATACTATGTCGTTTTTGCTTCTATCTTAAGCCCTATATAAAGCTTTTAAATCCTAAAACTACCCACTTAAAAACCCTTCTCCTAATTCCACAAAACTTAACCAAATTCATCTATCAAGGTAAAGGACCTAATCCACTTGTACATCTCCTGAATCAACCTTAATTAAAAGAAATAACCTAATTCATCCTTAACTCGTGCACATTGAGCTTAAGAGAACTGATACCACTACATCTTAGTTCAGGGTATCATAGGTATTTTCTCCATTCTTGATCTATATATGCTTGAATTACAGCATACTACACTCTATGAAGAGTGATTGTTTCCTTTTTCTGTCATGTAACTCTTCCTATGAGTATTTGTTTGTTCTGTTAATAATAGTCTTTTAACTTGATCCATGATTTTTGTTCTAGCATTTCTTTGTTCTGAGCTTTGGTTGTCCTTGTTTGTCTTCTTGAATTATTGTTCTCGCTTGTATTAGCATATCTTCATTAGAGAAAAATTACATTACAATACCTACAAAATCATACACAATGTTAGTTAAAAAATCAGCCAGGTTATTGTCTTCCCTAAAAGTGTGTACTATCGCCATCTCCTTCTCCTTTAAAATCTCCTGAATGCATCTTATGTTCATTGATATGCCTCATGGAATTTCTCAAATAACATCTAAAATCTTCTTCATAATCAAGGAATCAGTTGCCATCACAAGAGGTAAAAGATTATTTTAAACACAGTGTTCAAACCATCTTTGAATGCTTTAACCTCATCTTCTAAAGCATCACATAAATCAAACTTCTCTCCTTCAGCAAATACCAAGTTACCCTATCTCTCACACAAAAGGCCTTAGAACTGCATTGAATATTGTATTTACTAGAGCCATCAGTGTTGCACTTATAACTTCCTGCAAGAGGGCACACCCATCTAACAAATTTTCAAAAAATAATAGGAGTATAAGATTTCAGAATTTGAACAATCTGAGGCCAGGAGTTAGGCACCTTAACAAGCCAAGGTTATCTAGAAGCAGTCATTAGATGAATATTTTTATGTATCTCTCTCTCCATGACATTCTTGGACATTCTTCCTCCATGCTTTGTAATTCTTGAACATTCTTCCTCCAGGATTTGTAATAATCCTTTTTTTCCAAATTTGCGTAATGATGAATATTGGAAGAGTTATAATCAGTGGCTTCAATTTAGTAACACAATCAGCACTCCATCATTTATCTAGGATTTGCTTAAGTTGAACAAAAGGACCATGTATCTCATATGTACCTGCAAATGTTTTTCATGAAAACTTAGAATCAGTGCAAGACACAAAAAGGTGGTCAAAGATATCTTGTATTGAGTCTGAGCAGCAACAATATTACATAGAATATGTTATTCTTTTTTTAACAAAAACCTCTCATATAGGAATTCTTTGAAACTACATCCTCCATAATAGAAAAGATATTCTTAATGGAATACCCTTTTCTCATATGTTCATAATGCCCAACTGGTTCCTCTTCCTTTGTCTAATCATGTTTCAAGCACTACACACTGTAAATTTTCCTTTGCTATTTGGCATCCACCAAGGTTTGTTTTTTTTTTTTGATAGCTTCATAATCCTCATGACATCAACCACATGATCACATACTTCTTTGTTCAGTAACTCAGTCATCATAGTCATGTTCCATCTATCATGTTCCATGATTTGATGAACATCTTCATATCCTTTTATTGATCCATGTGTAATAGGTAACACATAGTGCAAAATACCTAATTGTGTCCGATTATCATACCATAGACTAGCATGACCCCTTCTAGGTTTCCACCATATCTCTTGATCTATCATATCTCTGGCTTGTAGCATTAACTTTCATACTTGAGATCCACCCTTCCATTCAACAATTTGTGGCCTATGTCTTTTGCAATACTTGTTCCATAGGAAATTAACCCATAAAGACTTCTTGGTCCTGATACTCTATCAAAGTTTGGCAAATAGTGTCTATGAAACATCAGACAGAGACCTAAACCCTAGTCATCCTTCTCTGGGTTGACACATGTCTTCCCAAGCCACCCAATACTTTGCTCTCCCTTCCTCTTTAAAATTTCATAAATTTTTTGCAAAAACTCTATGGATGTCATAAATGATACATTTAGGAGATATGATAACATAGAACAAATATATTGACATACTTTGCAAAATATGATTAATAAGCACAATTTTTCCTCCAAAAGATATCAATTTACCCTTCAAAAGCTGTAACTTAATTTTGAATTTTCTTAATCGAATCAGCAAAGTTAGTTTTCCTTCTTGATATGTCCTATAGGACAACCAAGATAAGTTAAAGGTAACTGACCTCTCAATAAATCAGTTATCTCTTCTACTATTTTCACTGACTCAATAGCAGCCTTACTAAACATCTAGAAAAGGCTTTTCTCCTTATTAATCTTCTGGCCTGACTGATTTTCATATTTCTGCAACATTTGAATTATCATCAAAAAAGAATTATTTTTATTGATGCAAGGATAAAAGTATCATCTGCACAAGCAAGATGATTTGACTTGTCACTCCTTTAGGCATTCTAAAACCATGAAATTCATTGTTATAAAACAACTGATTTAAGATTTCACTTGC
>JAJONR010013909.1:0-14255 GCA_029582245.1 Solanum etuberosum
CAACTAATAGAAGTGTTTCTCTATTTAAACACTTCTATTTTTCTTTCCACCACCAATGAGGGAGAAATGCATTTTCTTAAAGCATAAGAGAATCTTTTTCAATTCCTCTTTTCATCTTCCCTCCATTTCCCATTAACTCTTGCTATACCCAACAACAGTTTCATTGATCATATTGTGATTGTTGAATGGTAGCTTGAGTTTGTCTAAAGTGATGCTTTGTTGCATGTAATTTCAGCACACGATGCTCTAAATTCAGTGTTGTAGGTGTGGCTTGACTACATTAGATTTTGTTGGGTTTTATTTGCCCTGATTTCTTACCATAAATAAGTTTTCCTTTTAGGAAAATGTTTTAATATTTTACTAGTTCTTTTCTTGTAGGAAAGGTTTTAGGACTCTATATATATAAGTTTGTTCCTTCTAACTTAATTAGCATTCACAATGTAGTCCTAGGGTTTTGAGAGTTGCGGTTATGGAGGAAAATTTTGTGTACCTCCTTGTATTCCGAGTGAATTGGTTGAGGTTGTTTCTCTCTATATTTTGTACTCTCATATTTATAGTGGATTGCTCATCTCCTTTGTGCACGTAGGTCGATTGACCGAACCACGTTAAATCTGTCTCTTTTGGTGTGTTTCTCGTTTGTCTTCTTACTCGTGGTCTTTCGAGGTTTGCTTTGCTAGCTTCCACATTACACCTGCTTATTTCGGTCCTAACAGATTTAAGATAACGAGAGAGCTATGTAGGTGCAGTGGTACAGTGGTGTAGTGATTGATCTCCACTTTGTTGCTTATTTATTATGACCTTAAGAGAGATCAATTATGTTACAATCTCATATTCTTTCTTCACTTTGCTAGCATTGGTAAATTGACTTAACCTTCTCTCTTTTTTTTGGATAGATTTTGCTTGAAGGACAAGACAGTAAGATAGTTGGATTTTGCTCATGTCATGAAGCCAAGTGAAGTGTAAGAGTGGCTTATGGATTTAAGTGAATGATATGAAGTTGTCAGTTTGAGATTTCATTTTCAAACTATGAATAAGATACAATGTATTAGATTGTGGTGTACTTGTAGTATATTTTTTTGCATTGTTTCCACCTACACAACTTCTTCTTAGATGTTTGTTGTAGTCATTGCCCCTATTTTTACTAAACATTAAATGTAAAAATCTATTGTTGGGTCCGTGCTCAGCACGGGTCATGCCCTTTTAGTATATATATATATATATGTGAAGACATCAAATTTTTATATGGTCAAGTATATTTGATGTATGCGTTTTTAAACTATATGTGCAGGTCAACTGTATGCTAAGGGCATATATGTAAAATGAATGTGGTATGTATATGATAAAGACGAAAAATATTCCATTTTATGTAACGATCAATTGGTGTCATCGCGTTATTACCTTAATATTTTCTTCTCATTTTGTCTTTATTTATTATTTAATAATTATATTTTATTTTATCCTATTATTCATAGTAGCTCTACCCCGTACTCTACTTTTCTAGTAAGTTTATCATTCAAATAATGGATGTGTGACATTATGTAACGACAGAAAACTATACAATATATCAAACATTGTATTCTTTAAAACAATACAATATAATACAATACGATATATGAAACAACACGTAACAACCATCCAATCAAAGAGTGTGAAACTTGCGCAATGAAGGCCTCTTATTCAGGCTAATATTGTGCACCCACACCTTTTGTACCTAAATCCTAATTAAATGTCTCTGGGACAGCTAAAATAAACCAAACTATATATATAATAAAATTAAGTTGAGTGATTATAATGATTAATTACTTAAAATTAAGCGACCATCCAAGTTTCTAACTCCTTATTTAGGTTGATGGAATCTTTTTTCATAATAAAAAAAAAAATAAACAAAACTATATAACAAGACTTATACCTCACAAAAGAATTACTTATAAAGTTGACTTGTAAACCTTAAATAGCAACTTGATTAAGTATACTAAATTGTCCAATACAATCACTTCTTTTATTTTTTTGCTCCTTGCTCAATGGAACAAGTCCCTTCCCCTTCATCACTTTCGATTACTCAACGTATATTTGAATTAATTGTTCCAAAAACAACTACACCTCGTGAAATAAAGCATCCCTCAGACATAGACGATTCAACGTTTTCACATATCTAATTTATTTTTTTACGAATATAACCCTTCGATGGAAGGGATAGATCCTGCTAAGGTGATTAAAGATGGATTGTCAAAAGCACTAGTATTTTACTATCCATTAGCTGGTAGACTCATTAAAGGGCCTAATGGAAAGCTTATGGTAAATTGTAGTGGTGAAGGAATATTGATTAGACATAATAACTTTTAAAAGTATAAGACAGACTTAGATTAAAACAAGAGATAGATATTTGTGTCTCATTAAGACTAAAAAATAAATAAATAAAAGTTAATTTTTTTGTCGATATAAAGAATATCATATTTTCGATAAAAAATAAAATGTTACCATTGATTGGGATAGGGTAGTACTCTACTCATTGCAACAATATTATTTGTTCGACACTATTTTCTTTTCCGTCTAATTTACAAAAAGATATTATTATTTGTATATTATATTATTGATAAACTTTTATAATTAAATAATTTCTATAACATGTTTAAAATCATAAATTTCAAAAATTTAAATCATACAAATATCCTACCACGTTAAGTTCAGGTAACCAACCAATCGAGCTACCCACGTTAAATCATACAAATATTTGTGTCAGCCTCTTTACCGAGCAGAAAGAAAGCTAAATACAGGGTTGGAAGCAAATATACAGATGTGTGAAAGTAAAAAAAAAGGACTGTATACTTCTGATATATAGGTGTTGAAGGCAAAATAGGCTGATATATAACCCGTATACCTATACACTTAGTGTATACATAGCTTGACAAGGATGAAAATGGTCCAAAGCCCAAGTTTTTAGCAGACAACAGTTCAAATGGGCGAAAAGAGACCCATTTAATTTCAGTAGGGCCCATTTAGAATTAGGACAGGTGTTGGGCCAAAGCCCAAAATATTCTCAATAGCAAATTTGCCCAAAAAACAGTCCAGGCGGACAAGATCTGATTTATGGGCCTTATAAGCCCAATGTGGGCATTTGATAGCTTTAAATACTTATCCTTATTGTATATGTGTTCTTGTATAACCCTAACTTTATTTGTTTAAGACCATTTTTGTCATTATCTTTCTTTTACTAAGTTATTTTATTGATTTTCTTTTATATATTATTTCAAGTGTTTAAGTCTAATTTCTTTTCAAATGATTCTAAAGTATGTTAATTTACTTTTAGGCATATTTTCCAAATTAGTCAAATAAGTAATTTTCAAGTTGTAGGATAACTGCGTGTTAGTAGACACTTCAAATGCCTTAAAAACTTTCTTGAAGTGTAAATGAAAACTCCGTACCTTTTTCGCTAATTTTTTAGGTTTAATTCTGTTGAAGTCTTACAAAAATTAAGTTTTCATAATTTTCTCTATAAAATTAAGTGGCGACTCTTTAAAGAATTGATTTTTCTTAAAAATAGAATTGATTTTGAAAACCGGTCTTATTTCTTTTAACATTAAAAACAGAAATTTTAAGATTTGAATAATTACCCCCTCCCCTCCCCCCTCCGTCCACTTTTAATTGTCATGTTGCGCTTTTCGAAAGTCAATTTGACTAATTTTTAAAGTTAAATTAAATTACATTAATTCGATATTATAAAAAAAAAATTCAGATATTCAAATAGTATACGAAAAGTATTATAAATTGTAATTTTTTGTATATCAATATGATAAAAAATATATCATAAAATGTTAGTCAAAGTTCTTATTGTTTGACTCTCAAAAAGGAAACCATGACAATTAAAAATGGACGGAGAAGTACTAAATTATCTTGCCTTATTTCTTCAAATTATGTTGATAGCTATCATTTCCATTCATGTCATGCTTCTGTCACCACGACATAACATATACTATATATTAAAGAAGGGTTTTGCGATTCAATAACCGGTCTTTTTTATGCTTAACCATTTTTTTGGAATACTTGACAATTCATTGGATTGTCCCGTGTCCAATGGTTGACATAGTTACCACCTGGGTTGTCTGCTTGGCCCCTGGTTTTCAAAAGTCACTCCTAGTAAGACTAGCGTAGGGCGAGACCAAATTTTAAATTTTAGCACATTCAACTAAGATGACCCAACTCCCAAGACGTGTTGGACCCATTAAAAAGATACCTTGAGTCGTAAATGACCCACGACCTAAACGAACAATCATATTCACATGTGTAATTTAAGGAAATGTATGTCAATTTAAATAAGGAAAAAAAAGATAAATATACTCCCGAATTATCATAAATGGTATGTCAATACCCTTCGTTATACTTTAAGGTTGTATATACCTTACCGTCATTCTTTTGGATAGTCTATACCCTTAAGACTAACAGATTGACACATGACATCATCTAAATAATTTACCCAGTTGTATTATTTATTTACCCAAAAATATGAAAACCCACCCATTTTTCATAAATTACCTACCCATGACCCGAATTAAAATACCATAATATTTAAAAATAAAAATTAAAAACATAGCCCTTCATCTCCATTAAAAATCAAACAAAATGAAAAAATGTTCTTCAACTCATTTTCGTTGGCATCATTCTCAAAATCTCACAAACAAAAACACAGAATTATATCATTTCAATGAAAATCAAGAGACCCATTTCAATTTTTGTCCAAATCAATTTATTATTGTTGAAATGGGTTGGAAATAATATCACCATTGATGGAAAAAACTTTAAGCTTAAAAGTGGGTCTATAATCGAATCGAAAATTTCGAACTCAAATTGATTTATTGTTATTGAAAGGGGTTGAGAAAATACTACTACCATTGATGGACAAAGCTTCAAGCTTTAAAGTGGGTCTACAATTAAATTGAAAATTTCGAGCTCAAATCAATTTGTTATTGTTAAAAGGGGTTGGAAATATTTTTGAAATTGATTTTGATGAATCGAAATAGATGATGTACAAAACACTCAATAACCCAGATTTCTACTATGCTAAATGAAGATGAATGTTTTTTTTTGTCAGCAAGCAATTGGGGATGTTACATGTTGTAGTTGGATGGAATTGAAAGTGAAGAAGATTGTAGTTTTAGTGAACAAATCATCTTCTTTTTTTTAAAGATGAGTTCTTGATTTCATGGTTGTGGTGGGTTGAGAAGAATAGAGGGATAGTTTTTGATGAAAATAGAGAGTGGATTGGGTAAATTGTTTAGATGAAGCCACCTGTCCAGTTGTTAGTTTCAAGGATATACACAATCCAAAAAAATGACAGTAAAAATATATATAACCTAAAAGCATAACGGACTGAAATATCATTTATGATAAATCAGGGGTATATTTATCTTATTTCTCTCTAAACAATTCATTGTCAATTGGGGCGAGGTGGCTTACCCTTTTTTTGTCTTTTGTAGAATGACTATTGTACGAACCTATGAGGATTTGAATGGTGACTCAACCTCACCCTTATATCCAAGTGCGGTGGGAATTTCTGGATAGAGAAGACAAAAGAGAAGTTTGAAAGCACATAGGTATCTCCCGTCCGGGATGAAAATGGAATTTTTTTTAAAAAAATTAAAAATATTTTTCATAAAAAAAACTTTTAATTTTTTTTTTGGGTGGGGTCAGTGTAGAGTGGGGCAAAGTTTTTTCTTTTTTTTAAATAAAATTTAAAAATATTTTAAAAACAAACTTTTTTTTTTTTTGGGGGGGTGGGGGTGCTGGTAAGGAGCGGATAGGGTGGTTGGGGCAGGGTGGGGTAAAAAATAAATTTGAAATTTGAAAATATTTTTTAAAAATAATCTTTTAATTTTTTTTGAGGATCTGGATCGGGTAGGGTCAAAAAATAATAATTTGTAGGGGGATGGGGGGGCTAGTAGGGAGTTAGGGTAGGTACGGGTTAAAGAATATGAAATTTATAAAATTTTAAATTGTTATATTTATTTCATAAACAAACTTTTAATATATTTTGTGGAAGGGGTGGGGGTGGTAGGGCTAGTCCAAAGTTAGGAGGGTTAAAGAAAATCAAAAATATTAGAATTTTAGTTAATTATTTTTCATAAAGAAAATTTTAAATTGTTATTTTTTTTGGTTTGGGGAAGGGCTGGATGGGGGTAGGGGTAATAAATTGATTTTCTTAAAAAAAGAACTTTTTAAAATTTTAATTTTTTTTTTTTTGAATAAGGAGGGTTGGGGTACGAGGTGGAGAAAACAAATTGTAATTTGAGGTTGGAGGAAAGTTTTGGAATATGTTTTTCTTAATTTTTTTGAAAGGAAGTCATTTTCTTTAAAATTGAGGAAAATAAATTAATTTAAAAAACATTTTTTGAAACATTTAAAACAACCAAACATAGGAAATTAGAAAACATTTTTCAAAAAATATTTTCATTCATACCAACACACCCTTAATACAGCTGATTTTTTCCCCTTCGTTTAAGTTGCTTCATTGAATCAGTGGGATACAGGGGAAACTTCAAAGTTTGCATAAAAAAGCAGATACAATATTAGAGAATTTTATACTTGAAAACATAATACTCAAGAATTTTCATATGGTGTTCATTCACGATGTTTGGAATTTAAAGGTGTATCGATGGCCTATAATAGGGCGATAGAGGACTTATATGATGGAGCCAAGATCTAGGTATAAATAGTGAAAGGAGACTCGAAGTACTTTCTAGTCGAGATGAGGTTGTATCAGGGATCAACGTTTAGCCTATTTCTATTTGCCTTGGTGATGGATGAATTGACGCGTCATATTCAGGTGAGATGTCATGGTATATGCTATTTGCAGATGACATTGTTTTGATTGAAGAGACTCACCCACCCTCAGACCCTCTAGATCTGCTTATAATCCCCTGCATATATATGAGATAACTTGTTGATTATAAATGGTAGGATAATTAATCTCGAAAATTATTAATATCTCTAACCAAACACAAGATAAAATAATTGTACATTTTATCCCGATATTATTATCCCTTATTTCTCGTACCAAACGATCGAATGTTAATTAAATTAGTTCTTCTTTGTGATTCTTTTTAATAGGGTATAGTTTCTTGCTATAGAAATAGTAGCTGCTCTTTTTTCCTCTTCATACTATGAATGTAGACTTGAATTGGATCCATCTCCATATAATTCATGTCACCCTCTATACTCTAGTATATACTTTGATAATTATACCTTACTTCGTTGTAATTGAATTTACTTTGTCTTTATTTAAGATCTGCCACACCCTAATTACATATCTAAAGAAATATATATGCGGATTTAGAGGTTGCAAAATTAGCTCATGAAAATATAATCCGCTCAATCCATCCCATTTTTTAGCTTATTCAAACTTATTTCAGCCCATCAAAAATTAGACCGATATGTCACTCAAATTGTTTTATGAGAAATCTTGTCAAAATATGAATATGTTTGTATAATCGAAATAAAGGAAAAAAATAATATTATCAAGTACTAAAAATATTACAAATATAACAATTAAAATTTAGTAAAAAAAACTTGATAATTTAGTTTAAGTTATGATTTACATTTAATCCGACTCATTTTGATCTATTCAAATTTAATTCAACTGATCTATTTGCACCTCAGTATGCATCATTGTTAAGGTATTATTAAGAGCAAAAAGTTGGAAAAAGTTGTTTAAAACTTGCAAACGGCTTGTTAAGTTTGGTATTTTTACTTTATTTAAGTACGAAAAAGACAATTTTTTATTCTTTAATAGTATAAGACATGAAGCAGAAGTTTTAGCTAAGCTACCTTTATCTCTAGGAAAAGAAGATACTTAAACCTTACCCAACAATTAAAGCCAAGAACCCACACATTTCCTCCTCATAACACACCTTCTAAAATACCCTTCACACATCTACTCTAGCAAAAAAAAAAAAAAAACCTTTGAGTACTCCTCCTAATGTTGTCACTCTGTGGCAACTAATCATCACTCTCAACCACCACCTACTCACCACGCAAGGAAGAAAGTCGGTCTTAGTAAAATCTAAAACACCTATTCATCAATCAAGCTAAGGACGAAAGTCGGCCTTAGTAATCTGAAGGTGCTAAGTGAAATTAGTTGACTCATATTCATCAAGCAGGAATAAAAGTCAACCTTAGTGATCTGACAGGTGCTGAGTATTGAGTAGAGAATTTCAGGTTATTCTACTCATACTAATGCCAAAGCCGGTTTTAGGCCCAGAAAGGCGCACCAATCCATTAATTTGGTGTGCAGCGATAATCTGCACACTCTTGACCATAGCCGTGATCATCACGGGTATGGTCGTATTCATTGGGTACATGGTTATCCGACCCAAAGTACCTCAAATGAGTGTAGTAAGTGCACATTTAGACAAATTCTCCTATGACATGGCAAGTGTCCTAGTAGTCAAAGTCTCAATTGTAATCAAGGCTGAAAATGACAACTCAAAAGCCCACGCGAATTTCTACGAAACAAGTTACACACTTAGTTTTCATGGTGTTAAAATCGCATATTTAAACGCTGATCCTTTTGATGTACCTTCAAATAAGTCGATTGACTTGTATTATCCTGTTGAGTCATCGCCAATTCCGTTGAAACCCGAAGAAGGAGAAATTGCTGAATTATTTTTGAGAAGGGGACAAGTTGTTTTTGATATAAGAGGAAATACAAGAACTAGGTGGAGAGTAGGGATTCTTGGTTCTGTTAAATTTTGGTTGCACTTAAATTGTCAACTTAAGTTTCCTTTGAATGGAACTACAATTTATCCAAAATGCAGCACAAAATCCAGATGATCATTTGATTGGGAGTTCAACTTAGGTATTTTTTGTTTTGCTTAATAATATTAGTACTCATGACTTAATTATCTTCTTGTTTTTATTGATTTTTGTTTTTTTGTACTTACAAGATATATATATATATCCCTTTTTCTGGATGTAATTAGATTCTTGATAGAAGTAATCATCAATATTCTACCATTGAGAACATAATACAATATGCTATATATATTTAATTTCTAGCTACTAATTTAATTATGATGAATATGAATTCGAATATTTAAGGATTATTTTAAATTCAAATATGTATTTATCGAATTAATCCATTATTTTAATTTCATATTTGAAATTTGAAAGGGAAGGAGTACTAATATCTGTATTGGAATTCGACTAATCTGAATTTACGATGAGTAGTACTTCCGATCAAGAAATTTTTCATACTCAACTTCTAAGAATTTTATACGCTTAATAGCCAATATCGATGAAATATTTGTTTAAAAATGTCATTCTTCCTCCCATAATAAGCTCCACTAATTGCTGAAAACGAATTAAAATCTCTTAATCATTTACAAAATGAAGAGGTCTTATGTGTAAAATTAAAGTGACTATGGTCTTACATTTGAAAATTGAAAATCAACTTTTTCATATTCCAACGAACGACAAAAGGTGAAAAAGAAAGATCTCATCTTAATGAAGAAGTAAAAGAGAACAATTTGAAATTTGCTATGTAATTGGCACCCTTTTAAGAGTATTTTTTATATACATATTAATATATATATTTTATATATAATATGTAACACTATGGAAAAAGTAATTGTAAAAAGCCATTGTGCGGAAGCTTTCTGCCTACTTTGTCCACAAGCAACCAAAAACGAGCTAATTAGTGGCCCATACATGCAATGTGTGCTCTCGTCTTAATCATTAAGTAATCTAATATTTCCTCCAATCATTTTATATAATATAGTTTGAATTCACATAAAATTTAAAAAAAAAAAATCTCAAATGATTGACAAATATCTTGTGGTTATATATCATTTTATTAACATTCCTCTCGCAGATTATAATTTTATCAAGCAATTTAAATATATTTAGTTCTAAAATATATTATATTACTTTATTCGTTTGACCTATTTTATTTAATAGGAGAAATGGCAATTCATTTTCTACCAAGAAAGCAAAAGGAAGGAAAAGGAAAGGAGAAAAAAATGAAGGAGGGAATTAAATTGAAAACTTTTAAAGGTATTAAAAAAGTATATAGTTTTACAAGTTATAATCCAATCTACTAATTCCCCACTCACCTTTTATTAACTACACTTAGGTATAAAATAATTTTCTTGGAGAGCAGTCTATTTTTCTACCTTTCTTTTTTCGTGTCTATTTTTCGACCATGGAAAAAAAAAGTTTCTTTATCCTACGTTTTCGTCACTCATACTTTATCCCTCAAATTTTCACTAAAAAAAGAAAGATACTATAAACATATTAATTTTAAACTTTTAATATTATCTTTAATAAAGTTATCTAGTCACATAAATATTTTGGGTCATAAGTTTCAAAAGATAATATTACCTTAAGGGCTTGTTTGTTACGAGGGACAAGAAATACTTAATTTTAGGATATAAAATCAAGAATAACTTATTTCGGAATTATTTATCTCGAGATGCAGTGCTATTTTTATTTCAAATTAAGAATGAAATAACAATCCTAAGATAATTAATCTCAAATTTACTTATTCTCCGATCAAAGGAGCTCTAATAAATTGTGTTCATTCAAATACATTGACAGGGTGTGTTTGGAATAAAGGAGAATATTTTTTATGAAAAATATTTTCTGAAAAGAAGTTGGCTTCTTACTTATTTTCTAGTATTTGATAAGTAAGTAAAAAAAATATTATCTCAAAAACATTTATATGTAATTTAGGAAAGGGATGAGAGTAGGTGGGAGTGGAGGCTCGAGGTGGGATGGTCAAGTAGGGATTGGGGATTGGGTGGCTGGGGATGATACAATTAACATACAATATTACTTATAAAACTTGTTTTTCCTACCTTTCATTAAAGAAGTCATTTTTCTCATTTTTATATAAATTATTTTTAATAAAAAGAATATTTTTCTTCGTACCAAACACACAAATTACGAATTTATTTGAGTTTTTTTTTTCTTGGAGATTTGCCTAGGAAGTTTTAGTTGAACTAGAAAACACGTCCATAAGGTTTCTTGTTAGTTTCAGCCCAACGTTAAGGGACTAAAATCGAATCAAATCGCAAGTCGAGTTCAACTGGAAAAAAATAGACTAATGATTTGGGTTGACTTGGTTTGATATTGAAAAAAAAGATCCGACTATATTTGGGATGGTTTGATTTTAACTTAAAAAAAGTCAACCAAAATGTAACACCCCAGATGTGTACGTTGTCCTTTACTCCGTACCGAAGGCTTACATGTCCAAATTTAAGAGTCTTACTGTGACACTTCTCATATTTAAAAATATCGATTTTAAATTAATATTTTGATAAATATATATTATTATATACTTTCTTAAATGTCTCAAATATTTACTTAAAATTCTGTTGTTGCGATATATTCATGTACATATTTAGTTTATAAGTTTTGTATATTATTAATATTTTAGCGGAGATAGTAACTTTTGTTATGTTGATAAAATTATTATTATATGAGGTAGATTAATTCAAAATATTTTTTTATTAATTGTGATATATTTAAAAAGTTATATATATATTTCAGCAGGAATCTACGCAATACACAAGTACATGTATATCGGGAAGAAATCTTTTCTATGTGTTGCCACCCCACTCCACGTGGAAGTAAGTGAGCTGGACAACATGTTTTGCAGCTTATATGTTGCTGCCACTTGCCAAAATTATGATAATATTTGTATAGTATATTCTAGATACATGTCTCGACAAGTCCGGACTCAATATATATTATTTTAATTTTTATAATTTTATTGTTAATTATTTTTATAATATTTTAAACGTATTTTTAAATAATATATGTGGCATATGTCATATTTTGGGAGTCCTAATTTACAAACGGCTATAATAAATCTAAAATGACTAAATTATCCTTGAATTTATTGGATATTTCCGGAAAGTACACTATCGACCACGACGTGTGTACTTATTCCCTTTTATAAATTAGTAGTGGAAGTGGAAGTGGATATATATTTATTAATAAAACAGGTATAGTGGTCATTGGAAAACCCCTACGTCTATATATATATATATATATGTTATGCTACCTCTTGTCTTTCCTTTTAAAGTTACTGATTATGTTTGAAGTGCTGCAAATATGTCTATACACGTTGAAACAATTTTCAATAGCAAAAATAATTTTGAGGATTTATTTGATTACCAAAAGAAAGTCAATATTTACATCAAGTTGTTCGAGTTAAATTCAAGGTATGTAAATGCTAGTTTCTTCTTCTTCTTTTTTGTACGATTCTTTAAGATTTGGTACAAGTTATCGAGATTATCAGATTCTTGCAATGTTAAAACTGATTGTTGTATACGATAAATAGGTTATACATATGATGCATGAATGTAGTGAGATAAAGTGAAACCAATACTTTATAAGTGGCATGCAAATTGGTTAAATAATAAGATACAGTAGGTGACGCTCTCAACAGAATTTTCTCTGTATCCAGGGCTCAAACCTAAGACCTCTGATTAAGGGTGAAACACTCCCACCAGTGAACCACAACCCATGTTGGTATTATAAAATTATTTGTTTGCCTTGCCTATAATAAATGCTATGTGCTTATGGTTGTTGGTAGTAAATAATTGTTCAGACAACCCCCTTCAAAGGTAAGATAAACTGAATGTTAAGTTGTAGGATCACCACGATCTTCCACATTAATTGCTATTTGTTCTACTTTCATTGAACTATCAATAACCTAGAATATGGACATATGTCTATTTTAGACAAACATTGGTTCGGGGTGTTCGCCTACACCACATGCATTTCATATCTTTTGAGGCTAGGATCGGGGTGTTTACATCATATACATTGGATTGGGATGTTCGCATACACCACATGCATCAGATCGGGGTGTTCGCATGCACCACATGCATCGGATCGGGGTGTTCGCCTACACCTTCGCCTACACCATATGTATTAGATCGGGGTGTTCGCCTACACCGCATTACATTACATTCCATATGATTGTGTATTATGGCTTGAGTGGTTGTGGCCAGCTGAATTCGGAATCTCAAAGGCTTGGTATGTTGTTGGAACTGTGGTAATGTAAGATGGGGAAGAAAAAGGTAAATTTGGACGTACGGTATCGACAACATGTTGATCTTGTTATAGTTGCTACGATTGTGTGAGCCAAGGTAGGGGCATGTAAGACCATTTTTTGCTACAATTGGTTCTATTATAATTATGTTGTATTGCATTGCATTCCATTCATTATCATGTGCTTATAGTTGACACCTGCTGAGCTTATGGGGGCTCGGGTAGGTGGTTGTGTGACGATTGGACTCCTAGTTTTTTTATATGATGTTGGTCGAGAACAAGGGAGACAGATACCAACTATTCAGGTAGAGTGTTTCAGTGAGCTATTGATTCTGTTTGGGTTACTGACATCATATTGCTCGGGTAGGTGGTTGTGTGACGATTGGACTCCTAATTTTTTTATATGATGTTAGTCGAGAACAAGGGAGACAAATACCAACTATTCAGGTAGAGTGTTTCAGTGAGCTATTGATTCTGTTTGGGTTACTGACATATCATATTATAGTTTCATTTTCTATTATGATATTTCTTTTATTCAGTCGCCCAACATGCTCGGTACATAATTTCGTACTGACGCCCTCATTGCCTGGGGGCACTGCATTCATGCCTATAGGTTATTAGATGGACAGTGATTCTCATGCGCATGGTCGAGTTCAGCTGATGGGTGGTACACTTCATTCCTTCTAGAGTTTCTAAGTTTAGAGTTTTCTTTACTTTACACAGTTTTGGGTATGTCAGGGCCTTTTCCTGATTAGTTTTTCATGATTCTTCATCTTAGAGGCTTGTAGACATTTATTGTGGGTTTGTGGGCCAGTACTGACCTTGTTGTTAGTTGTATGCTCAGTTGTTGACCTTGTCTGCCTTGTGTTTATACTTGTGTGCTTGGTTGGCTTTCAGGCAGCTTGTGATTTCAAAGCGACCGTCAATCTGCTCTGTTACTCTTTGTAATAAAGTATGAAGATTTTGTGTTTTTTAGGCCTTGACTTGTCGCAGGTGGTGGGTGTTACTTTGTTGAATTATGTTGGTTTGCTTGGTCAAGTGAGGCACTAGGTACTGGTCGCGCCCCTCTAGATTTGGGGTGTGGCACCGATACCAAATCAACCCGATATTATATATATATATATATATATAATTCTTAAAAAATATTTTACACATAAAATTATTTATTTTGATCTAATTTCTAAATATTACTTATACATTTT
>JAJONR010013910.1:0-11115 GCA_029582245.1 Solanum etuberosum
CCCCCCCCCCCCCCCCCCCAAAAAAAAAAAATTAAAAAAATTGTTTTTAAAAAATAAATTTTTATTTTTCACCCCCCACCCCTACCCTGACCCCCCCCCGGCCAGCCCCACTACCCCCCCCCTAAAAAAAACTAAAGTTTGTTTTTAAAAAATATTTACAATTTCAAATTTTTATTTTTTCACCCCACCTCTACCGGGACCCCCCCTCCAAAAAAAAATTTAAGTTTGTTTTTAAAAAATATTTTTAATTTCAAATTTTTATTTTTTACTCCACCCCACCCTCCCCCAAAAAAAATTAGGTTTATTTTTAAAAAATATTTTCAATTTCAATTCAAAAATTATTTTATACTCTCTAGTAAAAATAAAAGATATTTTCTCAAAAACATTTTTCATTTGTAAATCAAACATTAAAAATTCTTTTCCGAAAAATATTTTCTACTCACCAACCAAACATGAGAAAATAACTCAAAAATCTACTTGTTTTCCAGCAAAACATTTTCCTTCATACCAAACACACCCTGAGTTTTAAACTTTTGCGAGTTTAATTGTCATTTAATCATATAATAGAATCTTGTGATTTCTTTCATAATAAAACTAATTAAAAATGAAATAATATATTGTAATAGCTGTAGGATTTAGCGAAGATTATTTTTCTAATAAACACTAGTATTATTTTTTTGAAATTTTATCTTAAATATGATGATGAAACTGAATACTAAGAAAATCTGATACAACCCATAGAATTTGTGGAAGAAATTAAAAGAGCTAAGGTATCTAAGAAGAAAGAAAAGAGAACTATGAAAATAACAATAAGCTTATTGATTGCCATAGTGACAATGATATTATATATCATTATAATGAGACTACGTCACAAATCCATTTTAGTGATAGGTTTAAGTAGTTTTACCAATGAATTTCATACATCTCTAAATCCATTTTTACATGGCTATAGGACCCTTTGTATCTGTTTAATATCTTTGAAATATATCACATAGTAACTTAACAAGTAGTGTGGTGTGACAAAAACAACAGTTGGATGTCTAATATAAAAGATTGTGCAATTCAGCTATAAAATAGCATGTTATGTATATGATTGTGAATTTGTCATAGATTCTGCAGTTGTGTTAGTTCAACTATCTCGGTCAATTTAATCTTAGATAAGTTTAGATAATATTCTACTATCAATTTTCCATGTACGACAAGTTAAGTAGTTATTATAAGCAATGCAATTGATGAAACAACTCTAACGCCCAAGGATCTAAGTTATTATAAACAATGCAATTGATGGACACAAAGTAGGCATTTGGATGCATGATATCTGGCCAATTGAAAAGGAGTTTGTGAATCAAACTAGCCAACTTGAAAATAGACTTCTTTTCGACTAAATATAGTACCTATAGGAGAAGGAAATGAGAAGAATTCCAACCTCCGTGCAAGAGATTACTAAACAATAAACCTTAGTCTAAGATAACTAAGCTCTTTACCCTATGCTTAAACTCAATCTCCACAGCGATACAATCGTTGACAATATAACCTTTTTTGTTATCAAGCAACTGAGTTAGAGGCATAAACCATGAATAACCCCAAGCTTGTACGGTAGTTGAAAATCAAGTACAATCTGTGAAAACCAAAGAAAAAGAAACTATTAGACATGTAAAAAAAAATAAAAAAAACTAGCTTTTGAATCACTATAGTGGTATTCATCTTGCAAGAATTTGATATGAAATTTGTTACTGAGACAAATTGAAACAAATGATTTTAGATATTAAAGTAGTTCGATGTCAAGTGGGTAACAAATAAATACTAGTAGCAAAGTTTTGTCTTACAAGATCGTTTGTAACCTCCACCCTTTATCTGATCATTGATGCAAATACTGCAGCTTGCCTTGACTTTTTGATTGGGATCAAAGTTCTCGGAATCAACAGAACATAAGTATATGGAGACTTGACATCCCTCATTATGATCCCCGCCTTTGGGATGTAACCTGATTTTCCTATAGAAGAAACATAACAATTCAGCAAAAGAATATATTCAAAATGTGTGTTGGTGAAACAATGGATGAAGGAAGTACCATTTGTGATCTGCCACGGTAAATTCTTCAGACATCCAATCTACCCCTAGATTGGAGAAATTCCGGATCTTCCATTCACGCTTAAATGAGTTATTAGATTTTACCATGGACAAACATTCACCAACTGCTTGCCTTTGAATATGTTTAATTCGTTTTTTTTTCTTCCCACTCGGACAGATCCACTGCCTTGGCCAACCAATATCTCTGCTCCGAAGGAACATTTGTCATAAACAAGGTATCCAGCCTCTTTAAATATTTTATGAGGAAGAAATTTGGGAAGTCCCCATTCAGACTTGACGGAATGAAAACGCTGCATTTTTCCTAAATCAAGGGATAACAGTTGAGTCAATTGGAAAACCATAAAGTGAAATTCTCTTTGTTTCTACTGATCAGACTTTATTTGCATGTCACCAGCGTTATTTAAGATAACATAAAAATTTGAAGAGAAACTATAGAGAGAATAGATATGACATAAGTTATTAATGTACCTTGCACAGTAAAATAATTGTTACAGAGTTGATTGAACAAAAAGAAGGTAACTGTAACATTGACCTCCCAACCAGCAGGCAGCGAACCTGTCCCTGTAATGGCCAAGTAAACTGATATATGTTCACTTCCTTTTTCATTTCTGTTCCCATCAGGATAAATTATCATTTTCCTGCATCAATTAATTCAACCTTTTGATCGTTAATGGAATGAAGAAACAAAGATAGATTATGCATGCAAAGATTGGACAATAATCTTTGATTAAAATGATTCAATGAGTTATTAGTCTAGTGTCCTATTGTATAGCAGGTTTAGACTGCAAATAGATTGAATCAAATCTCCAACACGACCAACTACAATTTCCAATCTTGCTGCATATGTATTTCTGTGAAGCATGCATAAAATGAAAACTAAAAGCTTGTAAATACTTTAGGTGCTATTACCATTTAAAGCCAGAAGCCTCAAATTCATTTATTCATACTTGTCAATTCCACTTTCTGAAAGTAGGGAGAAAGCCTCAATCTTCAACAAATAGTGTGTTGGTGCAGCATCTCTAACTTCAACTGTCACCTCTGCCAATATATATATATATATATATACTACATTATGTACTTCATCGATCTGAAGTATATTACAGTAAAAAAAAAAAAGCTACACATGACATATATTGTATCTTGCATCATGTAGTTCATCGATCAGAAGTAATTGCATCTATAGATATCACAAAGAGTACTAATCAAAAGAAAGAAGTTTATTGTTATTAAAGAAAGGGCGTGTAGAGACTTAAACCTTCATCTTCACAAGGAATGGAGCCCATAGTTGCTGACCACAAAAGAGATAAAAACCCTAATGAATTCAACAGTTCCTTATACTCCTCTATTATATCAGTAATATATCCCTTTCCCCTTCGGCGCTCAAATAGAGGGATTTGAAAATTTGAAATTCCCGTGGATTTGGGGCTTTGGAGAGAGAGAGAGATTGATTTTCTTTACCTTTTAAAACAAAAGGTTTCACTTTATTCAGAAAAAAATATAAATAATACTTCGGTATGGATTACTTTTATCCTTATAAAACTCTAACCCAATTCTATATTTTATTATCTCCTCAATATTATATTATTATTTTTATTTTCTTATTTCATAATGTAATTCTTTTCTTTCTCTTTTTCCAAATAATTACCTTATTTCATGTAATATAAATTTTATTTTTAAAAAAAGTTCTTTATTTAATATAAAATTATATTTTATTCTAAATTTCTAAATAACATAAATTGCAAGCAAATATTATATAATATACCTATTAATGGACAATTCAAATAAAAGTGAAATCATTAATGAAATACAATATATAAACATTACATAAGTACTCAACTTTCAAGATTATTACGTTGCTCCCATAAAATTTTCTATTAATGCATTACAGAGTTCAAAATGAGCATTTTTGTCCTTAAATTTTTTATGTCTAGCTAATTGTTCGTGAATACATGCAATAAGAAACAAGTCTTAGAAGAGGAATCAACAAAAGAATGGGTCACCAGGTCATTTACTAAGGTTACTACGCAGCAACTTCGACACAAGGATATAACAAAGAAAAAAAGGAGTAATGCCCACGATTCAGACTTCGGCCCAGATAATACACTTGAAGAAGAACCACCAAGTCACCCAACTAATAATGAACATCTGGAGAATAAGGTGGAGGGTGAAAAACATCTCAAGGATAACACAATGAAACATTGCAATCAGGAGCAGAATAATGCTAACACAGAAGCTAAAGACACTGAAAATCAGGAACATAATTTGGATCAAGAACTGGAACTGAACAAAGATGATCAAACAAAAGGAGATAATCAGTTTGTCTCTACAGTTGGAATGGAGCGCCAAGTTTTTCAGATAGGAGAAGAGGAAGATACAAGAGAAGCTAGAACAAATTGCCCTCCTCTAGTCAAACAATTACTCAAGAGGCTTGATGCCTCTAAATCACTCAATTTATAATGAAGGTCTTACTATGGAACATTAGATCAGTCAACTCACAACATGCTTTTGAGAGATGGACTAATTTAAACAAGAGAAATCATTATAATATAATAGGACTAATGAAACCTTTTCAAGATTCATCTAGTCTAGACAACTATAAAAGAAAATTGGTAGTGCCAACTGCAATGGAAAATTGTTCAGGAAAACTTTGGTTATTTGCTAATGATAAGGTATAGGTGGAGATTGTCATGGACACATTCAACATCTCACTGTGAAAGTGAGACACATACAGGATAGGGAGGCAGTGATGGTGACAGTAGTATACGCAACATGTAACCAAAGGATCAGACAAGACTTGTGGGACTCCTTAATCAACCTATCCAATCAATGACAACTGCTATGACTGGTATGGGGTGATTTCAATGTCATTCTCAATGAAGAGGAAAAGCTGGGGGAACTTCCAGTATATCATAATGAAACTTCTGATTTTAATGAGTGTATTAATGCATGTGGTTTAACTGATATTGGCTACATTGGAAGTACGTAAACATGGTTGAATGGTAGAACATATTAAACTTGTATATTTTTAAAAGATTAGATAGAATTCTCAGCAATCATAAGATGTTGGATTGTCACGACCTAGCCCGCCGTGATTGGAACCCACACTAACCCTCCGATGAGAGAACCACTACCACAACCTGACTAAGCAACTTAAAGAAATTAAACCATTTAAAGATACGGAAGCAGATTTAAATGATGAATTAAGTACTGAGTTCCCATAAACCCAGAAAGTTTAACTAAAACAACCAAGTATAACCCTCCCGGAAATTCAACCCCTAGACCTGAAAGTCATTGTACCAAAACTCTACTAATCAACAAGTCTAATAAAAAGGGGGTGCAATCCCGAAAACTAAACATAAATAAAAGTCTGAATATTTAGTCTGAGTCCGATAAGAATGGACTAAACTAATGATGGATCCATGGCAGCCTGAAAGAACTGGCTCACCCTCGAATTCGGTCTCGGTCAATGATCTTCTAGCTGAGGTCTTTCAGTAGCCGTCTGAAGATGCCTTGTACTCAACAAAGAAAGAGCAAGTGCAATATCTGTACACGAAACAACGGTGTACTGATAGGATCACGCGGCTACTCCAGTAAGAGAAATATAAGAAAGTAATTACAACACAGTAAACACACATATACAGGATGCATAATTCAATTATCATTTTAAGAGAAATGTAGAATTCTCCAATATCAATGACAGGTAGATATGAATGAAGTAGTCACAAATGATCCTCTCATGGAACCCACACCCAAACTGTTAGTGTGACGGAACGTGACACCCGATCCAATATATATGTGTAAGAATGTGACACCCGGTCCAATATATGTGTCGGAACGTGACACCCGGTCCAGTCAGCGCAACCACAGTCACACCCATAATGAACGTGACACCCGCGAGAATACATGGAAATTTGATGAGAAACTGCCCTAAGTCGTCCCTTAGCTCTTAAGAATGAAGTTTTGCAGAAAATAATGTTTTTGGGGTTTTTCCCCGATTTAAGTCGCGACTGGCCCGCCACAGCGGGCCCCATCCCACCACAGCGTACCCGCCCTGGCAGAATTAATCCCGCCCCAGCGGCTTGCACGGAGACATAAACTTGGAATTTGAGTTCCAAGCTCTCATTTCGCAACACACCTTCAAACCTTGACGTTCTAAAACTATCCTTTCACGCCAAAAATCAGTTTCGAGAGTTCTACTCGCCCGAATTCAATTTTGTATAGCCGTACAGGCTCCTTAACGTCTTGGCTATCCACTCATGTGATCAAACTCATAAATAAATCCCCTATCCATTACTGGATTGCCCTAGACCTCACCTGGATCAGATTTTATCCAAGTCTGGCCTAGGCAGGAAATTTCCAAGTTACTACTCAGAAGTTTTGTGGCCCAAATTCCTTCCCCATTTGCTTTTCTATAACGACGAAAATAGGTCGTTACAATAGATATCAATTTACCCATCATTCGTCCTCGAGTGATAAACTAGGAGAACTGGTTAAGGCAAGAGTAGAGTAGTACCTGAATCGTCGAATAACTGGGGATACTTGTCTCGCATGTCCTTCTCGATTTCCCAAATAGCTTCATCAACCGAAAAATGCTTCCATTGAACTTTCATGGACTTTATCTCCTTGGTCCTCAGCTTCCGGACATCGTGATCAAGAATTACAACCGGTTTCTCCTCATTTTGAAGGTCTTTGTCTAACAAAACTGAGTCCCACTTTATGATGTAATCTCCGTCTCCATGATACTTCTTCAACATGGACACATGAAATACTGGATGGACTCCAGATAGGCTAGGTGGTAAAGTCAACATATAAGCCACTAGCCCTAGACAGTCAAGAATCTTAAATGGCCCGATGTATCGAGGACTAAGCTTGCCCTTCTTGCCGGATCTCATCACCCCCTTTATGGGTGACACTTTTATAAAAAATTACTCACCAGCCTGAAATGTCATGTCCCTTACCTTATGGTCTGCATACTTTTTCTGTCGACTCTGGGCTGCTAGAAGCTTAGCTTGGATGCTTCTCACTTTATCCTGAGCATCTTTCACCAACTCAACCCCTAAAGGTTTCACATATCCAGCCTCAAACCACCCTATGGGTGATCTACATCCCCTCTCATAAAGTGCCTCGAACAGTTCCATATCAATGCTGGAGTGGTAACTATTATTATAGGAGAACTCATACAAAGGTAGGAACTTATCCCAATGTCCACCAAAGTCGATCACACATGCCCTCAACATATCCTCTAACACTTGAATAGTTCTCTCTGACTTCCCGTCCGTCTATGGATGGAAGGTTGTGCTAAAAGTGAGTTGAGTGCCCAACTCCTTATGCAATTTTCCCCAAAACTTGGATGTGAACTGTGTACCACGGTCCGAGATGATGGAAAGAGGCACCCCATGCAGCCTCACTATCTCTTTCACATAAACCTTAGCCAACTGCTGAGCATTCTAGTCTACTCTGACTGGAATGAAGTGGGCTGACTTAGTCAGTCTGTCAACCACCACCCAAATGGAGTCAAACTTTCCCAAGGTCTTGGGAAGACCAACCACGAAATCCATAGCTATCATTTCCCACTTCCATTCAGGGATTGACATTCGCTCAAGCAAACCTGCAGGCCTTTAATGCTCATACTTTACCTGCTGACAGTTTTGGCACTTAGCCACGAACTCAGCTATGTCTTTCTTCATGCTAGGCCACCAATAAAGTCGTTTCAAATCTCGTTACATCTTGGTCACACCCGGATGAATGGAATATCGTAAACCATGGGATTCTGTCAACATCTTCTGAATCAAGTCCTCCACTCAGGGAATACAAATTCTACCCCTAAAACTGAGCACACCACCCGTATCAAGAGCCGCATCTTGTGCCTTACCAAACACTGCCTTCTTTCTAAGCTCATTCAAACTCTCATCCTCAAACTGCTTGGCCTTGATCTCCTCAATGAATGTGGGCCTAACCTCAATGCTAGCTAACAACGCACATTTTTCTGAGATGCCCAACTGCATGAACTTAGACTCCAAGGTCTGAATCTCCTTGGCCAAAGGTCGCTTGGACACACCCAAACAGCTAGAATACCCATACTCACCATCTTCCGGGTTAATGCGTCTGACACCACATTAGCCTTACCCGGATGATACTGGATGGTAACATAATAATCCTTGAGTAACTCCATCCACCTTCGCTATCTCAGATTCAGGTCCTTCTGAGTGTATGTGATGTAGACTACGATGATCAGTAAACACCTCACACTTGACACCATAAAGGTAATGCCGCCCAATCTTGAGAGCAAACACTACCGCTGCCAACTCCAAGTCATGCGTCGGGTAGTTTCTCTCATGCACCTTCAGCTGCCGCAATGCATAAGCTATGACATTCTTATCTTGCATCAACACAGCACCCAAGCCCGAACGTTAAGCATCATAATAAATAATGAAATTTTTACCTTTCATCGACAGTGTTAGAATATGTGCTGTGGTTAGAAGAGTCTTGAGCTTTTTGAAGATCTCTTCACATTTGTCAGTCCACTCGAAAGGCACCTCCTTTTGGGTCAGCCTTGTCAAATGCGTGGTGATAGAAGCAAAAATTTTCACAAACCGTCGATAGTAGCTGGCGAGCCCCACGAAACTCCTAACTTCAGTCACAGAGCTAGGCCGGACCCAGTTCTTGACTGCTTCGATCTTTTGGGGGATCTACCATTACCCCTTCCTTTGAAACCACATGCCCCAAAAAGGCAACTGAAGTCAACCAGAACTCACACTTGGAAAATTTTGAATACAACTTCTGTTTTCCAAGGACACCCAAAACAATACAAATTGGCTTTGTAAGTTCTTTTTAAAAGATCTCTTTTATTAGGGATTGGATATCTAATCCAAGTTAATGGCGTTACTTGTTAGCATGCATAGCTAAAACCTTTTGCTGTCTGGATCCTAACTAGATCATGATTATCATATAATCTACAAGATACTTAGTTCTTATTAACTTGTTATATTATGAATAAATATTCTTCTTTCTGTAACTATTGATATGGCTTGAGGTATTGAAAATTTTCGTTAAGTATGAGGATGCCGATTAATTTCCGGCTTTAGTTGTGGATGCCAGAAAGAGGATCGCCGACGGACTGGCTAGATCCCAAGGTGGACCTATCTCCAAGACGACTTAATGAAAATATTCATATAACATCCAAGACCGCCTATGTAATTATCTCAGAGATTCAAATAATTGTTTATAATATATATCGTTAATCCGAATTAATTAATTATTGTTGAAATATGATAACATATCTATAAGGGATTCAAGACAGTACTGTTTATTTATGGAAAATCATCAGCATGTTAAAAATAGTATTAATTTATCTACCCATGTTATATCTAAGGTAGAAAACGATTTACAAAATTGGACTATTCCAAAAGAACCTTTTGAAAAAATCTATCAACTAGGAAATTTCAGTATGATTAGAAATTTTAATATCAAGACCTGTGAGTCTACAGTAGCTATCAATAGTACTCTTGAAACAATTAAATTACTTGTTTCTCAGGACATTAATAGATATAAAAAAGATTTTAAATTTCTGCATATTGGACTTGTTCAAATTGTTGTTAAACCCCTATTCCGTAAGGGTTTAAATATTCCTATTTGTCTGCTTCTTAGAGATGATAGACTGCTTAATTTTGATGACTCTCTGTTAGGAGTTCTGCAAAGTAACCTCGCCAATGGTCCGGTATACTTTAATTGTTACCCCAACTTCTCAGTAGACATTACTGATCCAAATATTATGGATACTTTGACACTTAATGTCAAAACCAAGAACATGAACAGTAAAATAGACACCAGGGAAATTGTAGTGATCTATAGAGTTTATTACAAACTCATGAAAACTACCATAGCCCGTAGAGCTATATCTACCAGTGTCAAAGGTGTCACCATGCTCATGGAATCCAACCCTGAACATAGTGCTACCTTTGTTCCTAGACTTCTTAATTGAGATGAAATCCTTACCTCTGACGAATGGAATTTTGAAACCATCACAATTCCTCAGTCCATTAACCCAGAAAAATCCCTGCTTGAACGAGTTACTCAATACCCTGATGGTTCTATCAACCTTAAGTTCCT
This sequence comes from Solanum etuberosum, assembly GCA_029582245.1. Lineage (NCBI taxonomy): Eukaryota > Viridiplantae > Streptophyta > Magnoliopsida > Solanales > Solanaceae > Solanum > Solanum etuberosum. The sequence continues at coordinate 10,201 of JAJONR010013910.1, forward strand.
CCGTTCAGCCTCTTTTTCTAGGCCAAGAATGTCCTTTTCCGGACCTTCTTCTTCTAAACCCCCAGAGGAAGTAAATATTGAGAGAAATTCGGATTCTCCCATAAACTCGGGAAAAATCCGTGGAGTAGATTTCTCCAAAACTATTCCTAAAGTCTATTATGAACCTGCTCAAACTACCAACCGTAGTAGCCCCTCTCACAGTGAGATGAGACCTGATTATCATAAGAGAAGAGACTCTATTGGAGTTCTAACCTCTGGATATACTTATAAGATAAACACCAAAGAAATCAATCGGTTGTGGAAACTTCCAGAAAACCAGAGAAATGTGGAATGGTACAAAGCCACCTTTCCTCTAGAGCAAAGAGTTGCATTTAGAGATAAATGGTTCAAAGACATGGAAAGATTTAGAATCAAAATCGAGTTCTTCAAATGGTTTGAATACTCAGGACAATTGGATAACCAAAAGGAATCCCTTAAAGTCCTTATCAACAGATGGTACACGCAAAATCAGGTAGTTGAATCTATCATTCCCCCTCTAGAAGGAATTAGTATCCCTTATAGAAAGGAAATCATTCCAGCCTCTCCCTTCAAGAGAAAAATTGAGAAGGAATCCTTTGTAGCCAGTTGTGCCGAAGTAAATAAAATCTTCGAGCAAAAAAATTACACCAACCAACTCCTTCATGTGGTAGCCAACCAAATCCAAGGTTCTAAACAAAATGGAACTCTCTCTTTTGGAAACATACCCAGCTCTTCCAAAGTAAACCCTAGCATAGAAACCAATCCAATCTTCAAACTCCCTGAATTTTCCAGAGAAAATTACCCGACTCTTACTGATAAATTCAGTAATTCCAAAGATCTTCTTGAAATAATAAGTGACCAACTTGGAAAGTTGAACCTTACCAATCCTCCTCCAGG
>JAJONR010013911.1:0-13088 GCA_029582245.1 Solanum etuberosum
ATATTGTATAAAAAGTGTATAGATGAAGTATATAATAAATATATCTTGGTTATAAAATGCCAATAAAAATCTTATGGTCAGCTCTTGGTTATATATATTTTCTGATTCACTTTTCACACAATATATATACACATTATATACATTTTTATTATTACACTTTGCATATACATTTTTCATACACAAATTATCTATATTGTTATTTGGACTATAATTTGTTACTTTATTTGGACATATAACTTGTCTCAAGGTCGCACACCACAATTATAAAGGTGTTAAATGGACGGATTTGACCATATTCAGATAAATTCACTTTTCCATCTCCCACAACTCAAACAAGGAAAAATAAAGGAACGGGTGTGAAATTTCAAGTAGAAAATAACTGAGAAGAGGAAATATGAATTGGAAAAAATAAAATATAAAAAGATTAACATGTCACTAAAAAAAATATAAGAACCCTCTAACATTAAAAAATCTCAAAGCAGTCAAAATTGTAATGAATCGGAATAAGATGATTTGGATGGTGGGGACTAATAAGGATTTATATAGATTAATTACCTAACTTATATAGGATTGAATCAGAGTTATTAAAAGCTATATAAGTAGGTGTGACAAAGATTCAAATAGTAACATGAAATCTGTGTGAATATGTTCTTTTTTTTTATAAAAAAAGAAGAAGAGGCATTACAGAAAGGAAAAGTAGGGAAGTGGACTACAAGAGAATCAAATGTTCGCGATAATTTTTAGATGACCAATCAACTGAACTACTAAGATTCTTCTGATTATATATGTTCATTTTCTTGCTCCCACTTTAATTTATACTATTTTTTTATAGGTTCATTTAACTTGCCCATCATATATATTACATGCCTTAGGAGTCTATCTTTTTTTTTCATCACTCACGCTCCTTCAAGCTTTATTAAGAAATCATTTTTGCAGATACTGTATTCTTATTCCTTGGGTTCTATTTGAAGGACCGCCTAATTTATTCGCATTTCTTGCTTTTGTGAGTGGCCTTTTTTTTTTTTTTTTGTGTGTGTATGTCATTACCAGCTACAGAACTCATGTTGTTTTGTTTGTTGTGCTAACTAAGATTCTTTTTGTGACTACTAAGATTAATTCTCTAGGTAAATTGACTTGGACAAAGACCGACAACAACGTTTCAAGGCCTTAGGCCTGTTTTCGATACAAAATTAGCACCAAAATTTTCCCAAAAAGAAAAATTCATAATCTATCTAAGTGGACCAAATCAAGCTGAGAACGAAATGAGGAAGGGGATTACTGGTTAGTAGGTGCGGAGACAGGTTCAGTTGCACTTTTGCCTCTATTTTGTGCTGGTAGATAACTTTTTTTGTGAGTCACAAATTTATATTTTCGCATTGTAATATCTCACAAAAGTTATGTCCCAAGCCCTTAAAAGAAGACGTACGTTCGAGCTTTTTGTAAAATAACTTGTATGTTAAATGCATCTCTTACAAACTTATGGATGAGCTAGGGTTTTCACAGTCATGTTAAAATTGGGCCCAAAACAAGGAACAAAGAAGTAGATAGTTGTTTTGCCATGTCCAAGAAGCAAAAATCAAACATAGGGTTTCCATGTCCAAGAAGCAAAAATCTCTTTTTGGTGAAACTGTTATGGATCGTTTGCTTATATGCAAATAATTTTGATATAAACTTCTGTATTGTTTTCTACTTCATTTTGTTGCCTTATATTTTTATTTTCTGTATAATTATTGTTTGGCTCAGGCATGAACATAGGCCATACCAGTTTTGTGCACTAAAATGAATCTAATAGCAATTTTTCGGACACCCCTTAATTAACTATGAAAATGAACAAGGCTGGACATCAAAAATAAACGATTTGTGGCTCTTAATTAATAAAGTTATGTATAAACAGGGTTGGAATAGGGCGGGAGTGTCAGGAAACACCGGACGGATTTTAAATTTTGAACTTTATGGGTTCAGAATTTCAGGTCAATGACCTCAAGTACTGTTAGCTAGCTATTGAATATTAAATTTAATTTTGTATATATTTAATAAATTCTTTAACATGATAAATAAATGAACTTTAGCTTAAAACAATCAAAAAATTAATTCAAGAGTTGACGATTTTTCGCGAGGGTTGGAATGTCTATGTTAGCCTCCCCTTCCCTCCTTTTGGAAGTAAGGCCAAAAACCCCTTCTTGTATTTGCCTCTTGATATATAATTCCCAGATAGTCTGGGACAAAAAAAGAATTAAAGGATTTGTCAACCTAGATCACCCATCCGAATAACTGTCTGATGGGACTTCTCTTCATAACACACCTTCACGCCCAGGGCTAGATATCTAGAGCGTGGATAATTTTAATATCCCAACATAGTGAACGAGAAATCTTGAGATGAGTCATGCTCTTATACCAGCTAATAAAATAAGTCTTGGGCTTAATTCAACTTCAAAAGCTAGTTCAAGAAGCTAGGATTTTATTTTTTTTAATCAATTACCCGGATAGGGTGTGTTGTATTAGCAAAAAAAAAAAAAAAAAAAGGAGTAGACAATCCTAGCTTGTAAGCTAGGATTGTCTAATTCATATAAATAGACCACACATCCCATAATGAACCGACACTGGACTTATTCAACAAACGTAAATATAAAATATGAGTCAAAACTATTGGATTCTGCAAACTCATAAACTAAGCCTACCTGTGCTCCTTCTGAGGAGGAAAGTGAAGTTAAAAAGCATATTTGAAGCCTTTTTTAGACAGAAAACTAAGCAAGCAGAGATTAATAAACGTATCATCACCACCTTTTATACGTACCAAGATATATATGGCTATAGGGTAGAAGATGATCGTTCAATGAAACAGTCTTTGGACTCTTTTTCGAATGAAATTAATTCTTATAATATCCTAGATGAATATAGTTAATTAATTGACGAATGATTATAGGACAACGAGACCAAAAGAAGATGTGCCAAGACTTGCATTTGAACTCTTAACTAGCTGAACAACAAACAAGGTTATCATATTATTAGTCTCACAAGAAAAATGAAATCAATTACTCTTTTAGTGATTTTTATTTTTATTTTTTTAATGTAAGCTCATTCTTTTTTTTTAATGGATAATTTCTATACTTATGTTGTAATTGAACTTTTTGGTATGAAATTCAACACCGCCATAAGACTGGAAAAAATTGAAGAATTGAGACACTCTCATTTCTCCCAAATTTGACCCATTGAGATTTTAGCGGCCTATTTACCCCCAATATTTTTGTATATTGATATGTTGCTTAATGAACTCCATCATAGTTTTATTCAAAAAAAAACATAGGCTATGTGCACAGAAGTTCTTTCACAAAAGAAAAACACACTTTAAAAGTACAAATCTATGTTACATTTACCAACAGATACAGGCCGGAAACGTTCTTCTGCTCTGGCCGAGTAAGCACAAAATGAAGAAGGAACTGTGTCCGCTTCGAATTTCCTTGCCCTAGCTTTCCCACAGCTTTCCAAAAAATTGCAAGTCTGTAACTAATTGATGCTGCAGAGAAATAAGAATTTTTTTTCAAAAAAAAATCAGAAGCTGATAAGAATATATAAATAGAAATCTTCTATTTAAATAATCTGGATTTAATTATTGAAGCCCTAATAAACAAAGTCTGAAACCCTCACCTCATTCGAAATTCCAGCATATTGCTCATGATAGCTGAAGATTGTAAATGGATTCCAATTTCCATTAACCACAAAATTACAGTCATCGACACTGTTCTTCTCATGATGGAAGGTGTGTTGTTCATGTGTTCCAGGTTCTTCACAAGTTTGATTATCCGGCCTTCGAGATCCTGAAGGGTTCAAATCATGAGCTGGGGCTTTGGATTTTCCAATTTGGCTCATTTTCTTTGATTTTGTTCTGTCTCTAGCCCTGGCTCTTGCTTGATTCCTCGATTCCTTTGTAAGAGGTTCAAATGCAGCTCTACGAGCTGTGTTAACCGCCTTCTTCCTTTTCTTCTTCTCATCTTTAGCAGTTTCCTTGTTTTTGTCATTAGAGGAAGTTTCATCAGTTCCTGATACAACTTCACATGACTCAGAAATAGAATTAGATGCACAAATTGCACCAATTCCAGTAGTAGTAGTAGTGGTGGTATTGCAGCTAGTTTGCTGAGGAACCTGAGCATCATTGCCTTTAGCGGCGACGAGCTCTTCAATTGCGGAATCCGATTGAGTAAGCAACCATTCTACAGTTTTGCTGGCCTTATCGAATCCCAATAAGTCCTGCAAACGGAAAAACTTGCGAGCAGCATCAAGTGAAAGTCTCATCCTTCGATCTCTAGGACCACGAGCGGTGTTGATCTTGCTGTGTCGATCCTTATTGGAAGATCTCTTATTATTTTTTGAGATCCGTCCACTAATAATACTAATTTTGCTACTCATAACATCATCTCCTTTGTTTCCGCCTCGGCCTTCTCCACCTCCTTCTTCCATTCCTTCTAGTACGTGATTGCAATTTGAAGGCTTAGTAACAGTCTCGGTGCAGCTGTCAGCTAAGATGTGAGGACTCAAGTCATCTATCAAGGGAACTTGTTGCTGTTGTTGAAAATAATATTGGTCATCATGATTAAAGCTTTGAAAGTATAGTTCGTGTTCATATTGCATACAAGGAGAAGATGGAATATTTTGGCATATTAAAGAAGACAAAATTGGGCTGTAGTTGCAGTTATTGTTGCTTGGAGGATACATTTGCGCAGTAACTGTAGCTTGAGATGGTCTATGTGGTGGGTCTAGATCTTGAGAAAGACAGTATAAACACAGCTAAAACCTCTTTTGATTTTGCTGCTAATTAAGCAAGCTAGCTGCAATAAGAAGAAAATTAAACAAATTAAAGTTGGTAGATTTATTTTCTACCTAGCTAGTACGATATCTTGTTCTGAATCATCATGATTGACCAAAATGGTGATGAAAACAGTAGTACTATATCTTGTTCTTTTCTTCTTTTTGCTTGAGTATGACAGCGCTTGATTCAATGTATTTGTGTGGTTTTTGGTATATGATAAGTACTTCTGCTAACTATGAATATATATATAGAGAGAGATTATATTCTAGCTGTGTGAGTGAGAGTGCGCGTGCGCCCGTCTAAGCATCAAGCTACAGGCATGGTGCTATTAATGTGAAAGAGAGATAAAGGAAGAATATAGGGGAAGGGGAAAGGAAGGAAGAATTGCGTCCATGTCTATTAAAGAAAAAGTAATTGGAAAAGGAAAGGAAATTTGACAAAGATGGGGATAGGAAGGAAGCAGCTAGTGGTACGTAGCGGTATTCTTGGAAGTGAATGGATACGAACAACTTGTTATCGTGCCCCTTCACGTGATATCATCTGACACACACACTGAAAAACCACTCTCTCTCTAACCTCCTTTCCACAACCCTAGCTAGACCCATCTCCCCCCCCACCCTTAAATGGATATAATGTGGTATCTTAATGAGATATATCACACTATCAAATGATGTGGTATTGCGGATGAAACTGTTTATTTTCTTAAACAAGCATCTTGCGTTCGAGCCCCTGGGTATGGAATGATCATTGGCAGGAAGCGCTTAGCCTATGCGGCACGAATTTGAATTAACTAAACTTGAATATGGGTACCAAACGTTGGATGGAAAATCAAAAAATAAAAAGAAAAAAAGAGATATAACATACTCTACCCTTAACCAGAGATTTCAGATTTAAGCCATGAGTGCCACCCCAGAATGAAGCCCATAGTGCGATTCAAATATAGTCGGACTCTAATGCGGAAACCAGGGAGAAAAATAAAAGAGAGATATACAATGCTTGATTTTATTTTGCTGATATAAAACTTGGGATCACAATTTATTGGTTGTTTCATATCAACTTAATTTTAAACTTAACAAAAGAAAACTATCGAAAACACCACTAAATTCAGTGTGAATTATTAGTTTCATCTCCGAATTATATATTGACAACCTTAAAAATATTCCTTTACTTGACTAACTGAACTTAAATACACCTCAATCTTGCAACATGAGTGAAATGCACCCCTAAGATCTTGTTAAATTTAGTGATGTTTTCAACCCTTCTCTACCTTTTATTAAGAGTTTGAGATCATTTGCTATGTTATGTGGCAGATCGAAGATATATCTGAATTTAATTAGTCCAGTAAAAGGATGCTTTTAAAATTGTCAATAATATATGGACGAAACTATTGATTTATACCAAATTAAAGGATGTTTCCGATACTTCTTAAAAAAGAAAGGCTAGGTCGCAAAATTAAAGCATCATCATTTTTCTGTCAAAGTCGTCGATCATAATCAATAAGTAAATTAAAATAACAGCTTGCATGGTACCTTTCTGGCCTTGAATCTCACCTGTAAAGGTGAGGAGAATAATGGCTACTGCGTTTGAAACTACACGTGCTTTTGTCTAACCTGGATAACGACAATTCTCTTTTTATTTCAGTTGAGGGATTACATAAACCCCAGCAATTCAATGAATGAAACATAGAGTATATAGTGAGGAGCTAATAAGATTTTTATAAAGAAAATTTAATATTTTCTCCGTCTCATTTTATGTATAGATATTTGATTCTACACAAATTTCCCCGTGTCACCGGTCAAACTATATATACTGACCTGTGATGCATTGAGGTTTGACCTTGATCCCTACCGGCCATGTATGTTAACATAGCAAAAAATTACAACAAGGACTCAAGGAGGGGATGGAGCATGTACCTAACCTCTAAAAGAGATTAAGAACAAAAGCTAGCTTTTTATTAAAAGACTTTTGAAATTTATAATCTGAAATCATAAGTATTTATGTGATTACAAATCGATCATGGTAAAAAAAAACTATCACTATTTTTTAGATTAACTATTAAAAAAAATTGTATCACATAAATTTACGTAATTAAACCCCTTGCATATCTAGCTCCGTGCCCTCCCTCACTAGGGAGTGATAAAGGTCTGAATTGCCCTTTGAGAAGAATGCAACTTTTGACCTTAGAGCATGTCACTTTCACTAAAAAGAGAACCCTATCTCTTCCCCCACTCACCCACCTACCTTTTTCTCCATTCCTCCGTACTATCTCTTCCCATCAACTACATGACTACTTTGGCCCCAACTCTATATGTTAGTATTGTGAAGTGAGAGATCAGTGACAGAGATGGTTTTTGCCTAAATAGCTTTTACATGTACAGTATACTATATTCCCCAATACCGGGCATCCTCACCTGCCCACCCAAATTAAATTAGCAGTAAATCACAACTTTGATAAAATTAGTAAATTCAGTATTTGAACTTTATGACTTCTCTACACATATATACAAAGTTTAAACTAAAATTAGTAGATTTAATCCTATCCGCTCTTATTTGCAGGTTCGCGAGAACCAAATATATTATATTAGAATTCACAACATTGATATTTAAATTCTCTGGATCGGCAACCTAACAGCACGCACTACTAGAAATAAAGGTTTATCCCATCCGTATCAGTAGAAAATTTGTGCTATAAAACATGATTTTTCCACCGAATCAATGCATGATGAAAAACAGATTCTTACTAAAATAATGGAAATCTTCCTATTTTTTTCATATGAAAACATTGCTTCTTTTTTTTTAATTCCTTTTCTACCGATTCAATCAAAATATTTGTAGGAATAGCCATTGAACCATTTGCAGAAGGAAAATGGTGATTTTTTTAGCAGTGACGTACATCTCTAGCTAGATAATTAACTTAAAACTGTTTTTTTGTTCATCAATTTGCTTTGTGTTTGTACTTGTCAAAGATGTTTACAAGTCGTCCTTTGAAACCCTAACCAATGAGCCTCTTTTTATCAAATGGTGAAAGTCCTTTTCCACAAGTGTAAGAATCCATTTAGCACGGCATTAACTCTACTTTCCATATATACATGCCGCATTTGTAAACACTTCTATCACTTTTCACACAAGCCCAAAATAGGGCAGACCAGGGGAAGGGTTTTTATTTGTCCAATTTTATAGTTTGGACTATATGTGTATTGATCAGCAGTTATAGGACCACTGAAAATGTGGGGTTATTGTTCAGAATTTGAGATAACTATGAACAAAAAAATGAGGAAGATGAAATGCACTGGCGTGACAATGAGAGCCTATGAACCCTATATATGTATTTAGAGGTCACTTGTACCATGTTTGGAATTGTTGCTATGTATTAAATTTAAAAATAAAAAAAACACAACAAATATAGTGTTTGGTTAGCTATTCAAAATATCGCATAACAAATCCCTACATAACTAATGTAATCATTAACGAAAGAGAATACCCTTGAGTGCTTTCATTTCCACAGATAAAGAAAGAAATTAAACTTAAAATAGCCATATTCTTTTACATTTACTGTAGACTATAGTACCTTTCTTTGCTCTTAGATTCTACCAAAAGCCAATATTGATTGGTGTAGAATCAGTACCTGCTTTGAGACATACGTCTACGGCACTACTTTTGTCTTTAATTTATGTCCTACCCTTTTGATGTGAAATTTATCATTAACTTGTCGCTAAATAGCTTATTCCTAATATTTATTCCGTCCCAACTGATATATATATATATTAAGGTTTTTATTGACATAGAATTAAAATGATAGATTTTAAGATTTTTTTGTCTAAAACAAGTGATAGATTACGTAGGTAGGAGTAGGTATAATATAAATAATCTCATTAAGCATAAATTGAGAAATTTAAAATATGAACTTTTGATAATCTGTCGTTAATCCATTCCTAAATAAAATTAGCTACGAATTTTTAGTAAAGCTTAGCGACAGATAACAAATGGTATGGTTTTTAATTGAGTTCATAGATTTTTCACTGTGCTCATATTCTAGTGCTTCATAATAGTAACAGATAATAAACGGTATGGTTTTTAATAATAATCTTTCTTTTTCAGCTTAATATTATCTAAAATTGATTTATTTATAAATCCTTCTTTTTCACACGTAAAAGATTACTTCAGCTAGAAGACCTGGTATATATTACTATTGGTTTACAGCACTGGTCAATGTATGTCCATTTTTCTTGGTTTCTGTGCACATTCAAACATTTGTTGTAGCTGCGGTGCTGTAGTTGAGTTGGCTCAATTTATAAAATGACTAATCATATAAGGAGCACAAAGAGAAAAATAACTTCCTAAAATATAATTAGTTGAACAGAGTTAGAAGCTTAAATAGTTATTCAACTTTGGCTAAATCAAAGTTGAGGGAGTGTTTAATTTTTAAAACATAATTGTATAGAAATCTCAACTATTAAATTTAAATCTATCGACAGTTGACGGCTCATAAAATATTTGCAAGTGGAAAGTAGATTGACTCTCAAAATTCGAACAATATATTGGATTTATTTTCATATATTCTACACATACATGGGAGATGTGGAGATATTCATTTTCCTTTTCTAATTTTGTCATGTAAATATTCTTTTGATATTTTTTCTTTTTCCATTTGATCTTGAAAATATTCAATTCTTTTAGGATTTACCATTAGATGTCATCTTACTTGTATAAATACAACATAATTGTATAGTTTTATTCATTCAAAAATACAAGAAGAATTTTTTTTTATATTGTTCTTCATTTATTTTTTCACAATACCACATAGATTAAGACATATATACGGAGTAAGCTCATAAAATATTTACAAGTGAAAAAGGAGATTACTCTCAAAATTTAATTTGTGCCACATAGATTAAAACATATGAAGTAACTTTAAATTTATCTTCCTGAATTTAACGAGCCAACAAACAATAAGTTGTACGTACAAATTAAGTGCTATAAAATGTGCCCCAAAAAAGGGGACAGATAGCTATACTAGTATTTAACCAAGGTTCTCCAATTTATCATTTGATCTTTCCTCAAATTACTGTTGTGTGCTTTTTACAACAAAAAAGAAGAAGAAGAAATAACTTTAAAAAAAACACGTTATTGCATAGGGTTTGCCTAATGCGAGTTACCTCTCCTTTGTGATTTCATGCTATTGCATAGAAATAGAGATTTTACCCTACGTGCACCCGAAGGATAGTGATTGCGGTTTCTATCCTAAAAAAAACACAACAAAAAAGACTATAAGAAGGATATGAATTAGTTCGTCTGTCCAACATATTGATCACTATACATACAGGAAAGCAGTTGTTCATTTTCTAACAGCCTTTTCTTTTGTTTTATAGTGATATTGTACTTTAGAATAAAAGACCTTTTGCTAACAGCCATCTTGATCAAGAATGATTATATTATCCTTGTCTTTTTTCTTCTTTTAAATCCATATCAATAATAATTTAATTTGCGGCATAATGACAAGAAGTAAATTAAACATTATGAAACTAGCTAACAGTTCTTTTAAAGTGACTTGTTTCGAATTGTCATTCAATCGAAAAGTTCAATTGTATTTTTATTTAGTGTTTATGGAATATATTCACCTGACTTTATTGACTTTTTTCAATACACTATAGAGTTTGTTCTTTGTCTTGCACGAAAATAAATCGATATATTTGACATACCTTCTAAACTTCTTGTCATCTTTCTTCTTCTGTATAATGTGCGTTTAATATGTATTTTTTCAATATACGCTTTTTAATAGTAATTAATCATTTTTTAGTTTAGAAGTTTTGAACTATAATTTTTTTAATTGGATTTTGAATAAATTATTTATATATATTATATTAATTATTTTAATATGAACACAAAGTTTAAGCTAAAATTACAGACTTCTATCAACCTATAATTACCATTAATGTGGCTACACCATACTGAAAGAAAGTCAATTAAATCAGGTGAATATTTCATTTTTTTGGCCATGCGATATGGAATCATGATATGATATCATAATATGAAATCATGAGATGAAATTAAAGTTTTGTTTGGACATGCGATATGAAATTTTTGTGTTGTATATTTTCTCATAAACATAAGAAACACATAAGTTGTAAAACTATTAAAATAGCCCTAATTGTTTATTCAATCTTACCAAATAAATAAAAAATTATAAAATTGCATAATAAATTATTACAAAGTTATTTGTTCTCCACTTAAGTAACTGTTTCATCTAACTTTAATTGATCAAACTTTAATTCAGTAAAAAAAATCGAACATAAATTATAGTGTACTAGTCTTTAATATAATTTTCTCACGCAATACGGACAATCTCCTCACGTTGAACTTGCATTTCTCGATCATATGGCCGAGACCATAAACATTTCATCCACAACTATATTTTCATGCTCATAGACCATAAATATTTCATCATTGGTATTCTCGCAAATAATTATGTAACACTGCACAAACTATGACAATTTTCACTTGTGTGTCAATATCATAATGATTCATGCATTGTTTCACTTGTGTGCAATTACACATTTTCAGTGCATTAATTTCGTGCTAAAAATCAAACATATTGGAAGTAGTGATTATCAAAAATACATCACCAATTTTGTTTTTTTTCATATTAAACTGCTTTAAACATTTTCATATGTAGTCGAAAGAGACATTTTTTTAATTATGAAAAATCAAAAAAGTATTACTCCCTCCGTTCTTATTTATATTTACCAAATCAATTTCTACTTTATCATTTATATTTACCAAATTTAAAGTAATAATAAATTTTATGCTGGTGAGAATAATAAATTTTAAAAAGTAATGATGTGATTATAAATTTTATTTACATATGAAATAAATGGTTAGTAGATATAAATGTGGGTTGTTTTAACAAAATATAAACTTGTAGTCAATTTTTATATTTAAAATCTCAAATCATGATGATTTTTGGAGAATATGGAATTCTATCTCATGATATATCATGAGGTGAAATCAACGTGAAATTGCATGTCCAAACGTTGATTCCATCTCATGATTCCATATCATGATATGATATCGCATGGTCAAACGTCTACGAAGTTGAAGTTTTGTTTGGACATGCGATATGAAATTTTTGTGTTGTATATTTTCTCATAAACATAAAAATCCCACAAGTTATAAAACTATTAAAATAGCCCCAATTGTTTATTCAATCTTATCAAATAAATAAAAATTTATAAAATCACATCACAAATTATTACAAAAGCTATTTGTTCTCCACTTAATTAATTGTTTCATCTAACTTTAATTGATCAAACTTTAATTCAATAAAAAAAATTAAACATAAATTGTAGTGTACTAGTGTTTAATATAATCATCTCACATAGTACGGACAATCTTCTCTCATTGAACTTACTTTTGTCGATCATATGATCGAGAAGACGAACCATCATTGTTACTTTGAGTCATTTGTTGGTCAATATCATTCGCAACTATATTTTCATGCTCATAGACCATAAATATTTCATCACCCCTTTTGTATTATCGCAAATAATTATGTAACACTATACAAGTTATGACAATTTTCACTTGTGTGTCAATATCATATGGTTCATGCCTTATTTCACTTGTGTGTAATTGCACATTTTCAGTGCATTAATTTCATGCTATAATCAAACATATTGGAAGTAGTGATTATCAAACATACTGTTGACACCCAATTTCGACCTTCCCCGATGCGGATTAATTTTTGAGCTTCTTTAATTGCCAACAATTTGAAACAATTGACTTTATAAAATTCAAAACAATTCTAAAGTTTTAAAATAACCTTGTCAATTTCATAATTTTTGAATAATAAATATGATTTATACAATTATGCATATAATTAGTATGTTTTATAAATATTTCAAAATCATCTCAAAAGATTTTACATTTTTTTAGTTAAATATTTTATTACTTTACTTTGGTTCAAATTACAATTATTGCGGAGTTAGTTTAGCCATCTTTATATTTAATTAAATTATTTTATTTCGTTAGGATTAAGAAGCTCATTAATTAATTTCTTATTAATTCGTTTTATTTAACTTTTAGCCGAATTCACCAACTAAATCAATTTGGCTAATTTACTAATTCTAATTGGCTATAGTTGCAATCTATTAGGCCAATTTGTCAATTCAAAAATCTAACCCAGCCCATCTTCTTCTCAACCCAATCCCTTCTCCTGACCCGGCCCACCCACTTCTTCTTGCTGAAAAGAGAACCAGCAGCGTTTCTTTCACAGAAGCAGTAACGA
>JAJONR010013912.1:0-12053 GCA_029582245.1 Solanum etuberosum
AAAAAAAAAAATCGGGTGTAGGGGATTACAATTAGGTGAATGAAATTCTCACCAATAAGGTGAGAATCAACCAACTAAGCTACATTTTGTATTTAAATACTTTTAAATATTTGATATATATAAATCTATACAACATTTTGCTTTATAAATGAATGGGTCTTACAGTAATCCATTACTGTTTGGAGGATAATAAGAATTACATGGAAGGATAATATCACCATGCAACATATCGTATAATATATTGATCGAGTAGCAAATCTAATACTCATGCTACTCTATCATATAATAAGTAAAAATTTAAATTCACCTCTGTTACGAGTTATGTTGTGTCATTGCATGCAACCAAGGAATTTCCACAGCCTACATGTTCTTCTAATGATTTTATTTATCTTGCAACCAAAGAATCCATCGAAGACAATGAGTGATTGAGAATTTGCCTTAACAGGAGCAATCTGATCTGTCGTTATTTCTCGATTACTTCCATTACTATTACTCTTTCGAAGATAAAAACTTCTGCTCCCAACATCTCCAATCACATCCGTGTTGCTCAAGCCTATATAAATAATAAAATCCAAAAATATAACGATCCTATAATTGACCCCTAACTTGGGACTTAAAAAGCATAGTAGTTGTAGTCATAGAATTTAAAATCTAATCCTTTCACAAATATACTTACTTTAGAAAAGAAAAAAGAAAGGTTGAAATACAACATGACATTTCCCTGACAGAACATAGGCAACTGTGTCATTCAAACATTTCTTTAATGTATGACAAAAAAACAACATTATCTTTGATAAAATAGTCAATACATCACAGACCAATCTAAATCATGTGATTATTTACTGGGTGAGCCAGAGATTAATATTTTAAGTTTCATCAGCCAACCTTACATCAAACACAAGAGAATTGACCTTTCAACAAAGAAAGGGCTTATACACCAAAATTATTTAAATACCAGTAATTATATACATTCAATATTAGTCATAAAAATCACTAATAGTACTGATCAGCATTTGTTTAAATTATAAATTTCAATTTTTAGGGTGGATGGAACACATTAATGTAAAATTGGTAAAATTAGCCTATGAAAATATGATGGGGTAACCTATTCAAGTTTAACCCGCTTATTAACTTAACCTATTTGACCAGCTCAATTCAACTCATCTAAAATATGGGAGGACTATGACCCATTGCTTAGTTCATCTTGACTCAACCATCCTAACCGAAGTAACATTTAGGAAGGTTAATGACCGTTCATTTATTAATTCAGTCTATCCAGATTTCGACTCGTTTAAACTTGACTCAGCCTACTTATTTAACACCTACAATCACAATCTAATTCCAAAACTAATTTGGATTTAGTAAAGTTGAGGTTTAGGACTTACTTTGAAGACTGAAGTGAGACTGGTACAATTGAAAAGATGAATCAGCTCTGTTTTTATCAAGACGAGGAGTCCGGCCTTCTTCACTATATTTGTCAATCACAAGCCTTATTGTCTCATCAACACTTGATCCCAACTTCACCATTGTTCTTACTGCCCCTGGACTTCCTTCAACTGTCACATTAACCACAACTTTTGCATCCTTCTTGTACCCATTCTGCACAAAATCCTCCAACATATTAGACATCAAAAATAAAAATACTCCTTTCGTTTCAATTCATTTGACTGATTTTGACTTGAAACAGAGTTTAAAATCCAATAGATTGGTTAAGTACGAAAGACTGTTGATTCTAACAGTGGCAAGTACAAATATATATATATCATCTGAATGGATTTTATAATAAGATACAAATATTTGACTATTTCAAGTTGATTTAACGCTGGTTAGTAAATTACTAGTCATTCACACAATAAAGAATGTGAAAACAAACACTACCAATTGGGCGATTGTTGATTTTCACACAATTAGCATGACTAAACTGCAATAGCTTTGACTTCATAACATCATTATAGGTGAAGAAATATTCGCTACCAACATAAGTAGTATCGTAAAATTTAAATCTTAAATCTAATTTCGTACAATCGCGCGATAATCTTATTCCATTAATTCATTCATGCATCTAGTACAAGTTTCTAATTGAATATTAGTAGTAGCATTTTCAAAACTCAAATAGGATGAATTTACTCGAATAATGGAATTTCAACGAATAGCACGCAAACAAACAGTCCTTTAATATCCCAAAATCCCCCCCTCCCCCCCCCCAAAAAAAAAAAAAAATCCAAAAAGGAGAAAATTACCTGAAAACTCGGCGGAGATCCAGAAATCAGATAATCCGGCGACACAAATAAGTCCGAACAAGTTTGTGGCCGGAAAAGTATTTCCAACGACTGCGCCGTCGCATCCCGGGGATCATCATCTTCAAAGTCAACAAATCCAATTTTCAAAACACAAGGCTCCGATTTGCATCTCTCTAATGCCTTATAATTAGTATCCCTGTGCTGCTTCGATGACCGTCGATTCACCGGCACAGGCGTATACCTCCGACGACCCGACGGCGACGGTTTTAGTGCTCTGCTGGAAGTTCTCCGGCTCACCGGAAATCTTCGCCGGATATTGTTATCTGACATATGTATAAATGAACTTGGTATTTAGAGTGTACTTTAATTAATTTTGCAGTTTGCTAATTAGAAGTGCGTATATATACAAGTACATGAAGGCGTATGAATAGAATCAAAGTGAAATGTGTGAAAAATGCCAAAAATGGAAGTTGCTTGGAATTTCAAGGTGGTTACTGGTGACCGTTTATTTTTTATTCTTATATTATTTTTTGCCACGTTTTACTTTCCGGGAATTAATTTAATTAACTTTTAAAGCTAAATTATATTATATTAATTAAATATTTGTAAAACAAAAATTTAAAATATTCAAAAAGTATATAAAATATATTATTTTCATATCAATATAATAAAAATATGGGAATACATAACATTCTACTTCTTTTTAAATATAAAAATCCCTTAAAAATGGTTGGAATTCGAATACACCCTAGAACATCCGATAAAAATATTAGTCAGAATATATACTCCATCTTTTAACAGTCAAAAAGGAAATTGTGACAAATAAAAAAGAATAAAGTGAATATTTTAGTAATTGTATATTTATAAGAAGGTAAAATTTGAAAATAGCTTAGATGAATTTGAACATTTACCTTATTGGTGTAAGTTTAGTTTTCCACGTTATAATTTTGTCTCTATTTCCATGTTAGGAAAATATTTTACATTTAATTTTTACGCAAATTCATGAACACTCTTATCACTAGTTTTTCAAAGATTAATATATCTAAATAATTGAATCGACTTGAATATTAAGATATGTATTATGGTTTAAGCGTGTGAATAAATGATTTAATTAGATAATAATTGAATATTAAGATGTATTATGATTTCAGATGTGTGAATGTAATTGAATTGAGATTATGAATTTGAATTCATATTTTATTTAAAGATTTTTACTTTTTTTCAACATCTTTAAATTTATAAAAGTTGACTTTACTGAATTAATTAAACATAAATTCAAATAAGTTACATATTATATTTATATTATATACTATAAATCATTAAAAAAATAAATTTATATGAGGGTGATTGTGATATATGCTTGTAAATGGTGATTAAGGACGTGTCGGTGATTAATTGGGTGAAAAAGACAATAGTCAACCAAGATTTTGTTTCTTCATCTTGGCATATAATTTCCTTTATAAATATTTTGAGAAAAAAAAATACTACTTATTTCTCCATGTAAAAATGAAAAAGAACTTAAATTTTTTTTTAATAACAATTGTTTCTAGTATGCTAATAAAAGGAAATTGAGAATTTTAGAGTTCTCTACGAAGCTTAACTCTTTTAATACCCTTCTTAGAGGGTGATTAGGAGATTAAGTGCATTTTATTAGGTTAATAATAAATAGATTACACATAAATCAAAGCAGGCAAATTCATTATTCCCTTACAATTGAAAAAAGGTCCGAACTTCCATACGATGTACTTGTTACATGTATAGATGATTTCGTTATATTTGGTGCCGTTTGTAAATCATGGGGAACTGCTGCTACCAAAGAAAATTTTGATTTTTCATCTCCCCAGCTGCTGATGATTATCGAGAATTTTACTCTATTTCCAAGAAGAAAGTTTCACAGAGAGTTTTTCTTCCCCCCCCGGAAGCTAAAGGGAGAGTTTGTTTTTCATCGTTCGGATGGCTTTGCACAGTAGGATATAAAGGTATTAGAGAGATGAAGTTATTGCAACCTGGAGATCTTTACTTGACCAAAATTGATATGGAAGGTTGTGGTTTGCTCCAGGATATCCCCAATACTTCAAAGGACAGTTTTATATGATCAATCATGATCAACCCCGCTTGCTTTTCAAGAAAAACTTAAATTATGATACAATTTGTCCATACTTTACACGGTACTATCTAGTCGAAGTATCGATTGTGAATATGGTATACTATTTGGACAAATTTCTGGCCAATATGAATGGCAACTAGATGTAATCGAAGTAGAAGCAAAAGAGATTAAAATCTTGGGGTGTACTGCTTCAACTTCAATTGACCCTTCTAGGTTTGTATTTACTGGTAATGGGAGAGAGTTACGCCTCCACAAACATGGTGGCAATTATATAAGGGCTTACAATCTTGATGATGGAAAAACTACTTTTTTTTAATCATGACATTCATGTTAGTCCTATGTACCTGTCAACTTGGGTTATGCCGTCGTTCTGATATTTTAGATTCAAAAACCTCTTCCTGGTCATTTATTTTTGTTTTCCACCTTATAAATATAAAGTAAGTTCAGGGAATTATTTATTAATCTCTTACATTGTAAACTTGTTTTTTTTTATATATATGTAGTTTCTTTCTTTTGGTTTTTGTATTAATTTGTTGTTGTTACTGTTCTTTTTTTCGAATGTTCTATGTTGCTTTCTTTATCAGTTTTATAACTTCTTGATGGAGCTCATTAGCAGTAACGTGGTAATGGTTTCAGAGAGAGAATATAATGGTAAGGTCAAGTACTTTGAGAATAAATCTCTGAAGAATGGGAAATCAATCCTCTAAATTGGAAAATTTGATGATATTAAGGCGAGTTGTAACTCTTGAATGTGATAAGGCAGATGTGTCTGTTATCACAGAGGTATCTCTAATTAAGCGGTATACGTCTTCTAATTATAAGAGTGGTGCTTCGGAGATATCACGTTCCACAAACTTAAGTTCTTGAAACCTGTATACTTAGATATCTCAAAGTGGGATGCCTTAGAGGAATCCTTTCCCATGCTCGAAACACTTGTTATAAGAGGGTGAGAGAAGCTCGAGGAGATCCCCTTAGCTTTGCAGATTCCAACACTGAAACAGATTAAGTTGATTAATGGTAAGAATAAAATCTACATAGGCTTCAGCTATGAGAATTAAGGAAGAAGTTAAAATATATTGTAAGATGCAACCGTATTGACATCATTATCAAAGTAAGTATATGTGCTGTTTTTTAGTATTTACGTGTATCTACTTGCCACACGTCTTATCCCTTCTTTTTGATCTACAAACTGATTCATTAGAAATTTTGTCAAAATATTTTCAAAGTTTTTTCTAATTTGATTTGTTATATATTGTTATAATAATAATAATAATAAAATTATCTTTTAGATACTAAATATTTTTTTAATGAAATAAACAAAATAATTAAAACTTAGTAAAAATTGAATTAGATTGAATTTTGACCAGTTTTATAATCCAATTCTTTTTAATCCAAATTCAACTGTGGCACGAGTCTAAACCAAAAGTAACTCGAATTGGGTCTGAATTTTCCCATAACTAAAACTAATCTTCCTGTTAAGCGCTTAAATAAATTTCCTCAAAGGCAAAAACCCTAAAAGTAAAATCACTCCTCTTTTGCCCCCTTTAAGTTTTAGCTATGGCGGATTGGTCGTTACTTCCATACGATTTACTTGTTACAATAGCAAATCGTGTTACAGTTATGGAGGATTTCATTGTATTTGGTGCTGTTTGTAAATCATGGCGAATTGCCGCTACCAAAGAAAATTTTGATGGACCATTCCCACAACTTCCATTGCTTATGTTGGCTGTTGAAAGAGACGACGGCAATGATTATCGTGAATTTTACTCTCTTTCGAAGAAGAAAATAACACGAGTATTTCTTCCAGAAGCTAGATCTAGTAATCGAGAATGTTTTTCAACAATGGGGTGGATTGCCACCGTCGAATATACAGGTATCGGAGCGATGAAATTATTGCACCCTTTTTCACATGCTCAAATTCATCTTCCTCCCCATATTGGCTTGAGAGATTGGGAACCAACTCATGAAAATAGCTATGTGTCTATCAATAAAATTATATTATCTGCTAATCCTTCGTTATCGTCTGATTATGTTGCGATTATTTCGTATAGTAGACATAAAAGTTATTTGGCTTGTTGGCGACCTGGAGATCTCTTTTGGACTCCAATTTATAATGTTGATGGATTTGGTGAATTATGGGATGTACACTACTTTAATGGACAGTTTTATATGATTGCTTCTACCGGAGTTTGGGTTATTGATGAGGATTATGAACCCCAATTGGTTATTCAGAAAAACAATTATGGTCCACGAAAACAGCTTTATTTAGTCGAAGTATCAGGTGCGCTATTACTTGTTTCACAATTTTGTAAGTATGATAGTTTTTATGGATCCTATACGACCTATGACTTTCGAGTATGGAAACTCGATTTAATTAGACGTAAAGCAAAAGAGATTAAAGTCTTGGGAGATAGTGCAATTTTTTTAGGGAAGAATGGATCATTTTCAATTGACACGTCTAAGGCGAAAGGAGTGAAGCCTAATCACATCTATTTTACTGATAATTGGAATTACGGAGATGGCAAAGATATGGGAGCTTACAATCTTGAAGATGGAGAAATTAAATCTTTCTATGTGGGCGTTTCTGTTCATCCTATTTGCCCGGCAACTTGGGTTATCCCATCATTATGATATCAAAAGGGGAATTGCACATACCTCCGCGACATTCTCTAGCCTTTTAGTTTTGGCCATTTATTTATGTTTTCCGTCTTATCAAAGTAAAGTTTTAAGAATTATTTGCTTTCTTTGATCGTAATCGTGTCTGTATGTTTATGTTTTGAATTTCAATCTTCTTTCAAGTAAATTTTGATGATACTTCCTATGAATGATTTAGGCTTGTGATATTGACTATGCAAATATACCTCTTTAATGAGATGTTGTCTGCTTTTTTCTCCTTCCAGCACATAATTTTAGTTGTGAATTGCTAGAGTTTTTCAGTGATTAGAACTTGGTAGTTTTAATCACTTTTCAGCCCTTCGAAGATGGTTAGCACTTGGTAATACACATCAGAGGATAGCTCGGTAGACTGTAATTACTTTGAAATTGTTATTCATTGTTTAAAAGTTATCATGTTGAGAGGAAAGGGCCATGAATCTTTACGGGAAGTAGAGTAAAGAACTTACGGCCTAGAAACTCCTACAAATTAAAAAGTATATTTGTAGTCAGATGTAATTCCTTTATTTTGCAGTTCTGTTTTGTGGTTGATCCCTGTGGATTGTTACACAAAAAGGGGGAGTAAGATGAGTACAAGAACTACCGTGAATCTGCAGCTATAGCCGTGGTATAAGATGATTCTGCGTTGGTATTGTCGTTGTTGATCCTTGGCTAATGCTGCAAGAGTAAAAGCGAGTGGTGTATCAAAAACCGCGACTTTATCAAAAAAGTTGCACTGCAACCTATCTTTGTTAGGTTGTCCTCCACTCTGTTTGCCTCCCTGTACGTATGGCTTGGAGTAACCACCTGCAGTCGTACAAAATATTGGTGTGTATGAGGTTAGTAGATTGCAAGAGGTGGATAAGTTCTTGCACATCTATTTCTATGACCTATGTTGCTCGGACTCTTCAAATATGTCAAGGGGTGTGTGTCGGATCCGCAAAAAGTAGTGTATTTTTGGAGAATACGACACGGGTGCGGCATCGAAAGTGAAGAGTCCACGCAACTTAGTCTATGACTAGTGGTTGTAAGTTATGGGCAGGGCAAGCTGTTACCCCTGCTGCAGTTCAGTGCCAATACTGGATATTGTGCGTAGCGTTCGCAGGTAGCCATGTCACCAACACCACCATTGCCTCCTTTACCTGAGCCGGAAACTATTAATGAGTGAAAGCCACTTAACGGTATGAAGAGGAGTTCACGAATGTCTTTTCTCATCGTGTAGTCGGAGAATTTGAACACCACTACATCCTTCCATTCCTCTGGAAATATGATCTATTAGTGTCGAGTAATACTAGTATTCTGTTGCACCAATTTGTTAATAACAAAGAATTTTTCTTTAACTCTGTTCTACCTCCATAGAGATATTGATTTCTTGGGTGGGTTATACGGAATTATATAGTTTTTTAAATTTTGATTAGATGATTAAAACAATGGAATACTCCTTATATGTAATTTGTTAGATGAAATTTGTCATTCCTAACACATGTACATAGCTATATTTTGGCTAAAAATGCATGTATAGTTATCTCCTCTATTACTATGTGGAAACTGGAACATTAAAATTTTTTAAGTTGGAGTTGTGTTTGGTCATACTTTTTGCGATGAATATTTAGAATCTAGTGTACTTTTTCTATATATGGTTTAATTTATACCCCTAATTTTTAAAAACAAGTAAAATCACCCAACTCGACTAAATTTATATAAAACATACAAATCTGCTCTTAAGAATAACATCTCATAATAGATATCATGTAATGTCATAGATAGATTTCATATACGAGATGTTACATACCATTATAAATATTTTGATAGTTTTGAAGTTAGATGTTTGAATGTACTTTTCCTAAAAATATATGAAATATGATTTGAACATAAAATATAATTCAAATAGGGGCAATTTTATAAAAACAAAAAATTTAGAGTAAAATTCAAAAAAGAAAAAATATAGTAAAAATGAAAATAAGGTTTTGAGTGTTTTTCAAATTCTACTAGGTCTCACATAGGTGGAAAAAAGTTGTTAGTATAAATTACGTATTCTATCTGATCGACGTATCAGATGCATTATTACTTGTTGCACGATATTCTAGTAATGATAAATTAGATGGAGCTAATTTTGGATATAAGACATACGTATGGGAACTAGATCTAATCAAAGGAGAAGGCTAAAAGGATTAAATTATTGGGAGATAGAGCAATACTTTTGGGGTGTAATGCTTCAACTTGTAAGTTAATAGGCGTGGAGCCTAATCACATCTATTTTACTGATATCAAAGTGGGTGTCAGATTTATGTTTGCTTATAGTCTTGAAGATGGAAAGATTCAATCTTTTATTCTGACACTTTTGGTAGACCCACAAACTTAGGTTATACAATCGTTCTGACATTTTAGATTAAAAATGCTAGCTCTTGCTTTAATTTGGCTTTGGCGATTTGTTTCTGCGATAATGTTTAGGGAACTATTCATTTACCTTGAGAAAATTGTAAGTTAGACATATTAACTTCAATACATGATAGCAAAATGTGTGTAGGATTTCGTTGTATTTGGTGCTGTTACTAAAGAAAAATTTGATATGTCATCGCCCCAAATCCCGTTACTTATGCTGGCTGCTAATAAAGATGATGATTATCGAGAATTTTACTCCCAGAAGCTATAAACAGCTAGCGAGTGTGGGATGACTTTGCATTGTAGAATATACAAGTATCGGAGAGATGACATTGTTGCACCCCATGGCATGCTCCCAAATCCAGCTTGCCTTTACCAGCATTAGTTAATTGTCATTGAATTTAGTGTCGCTATTGGCTTTAGAGATATTTACAAAGAGTGCTAAATATCGCTAAAAACATATTTTTGATGTAATGTGACGACAAGTCATCTAACAAATAATAATGCACCTGATACTTCAACTAGATGGAAGAAAGTCCCATACAGCCTGACTACTATATCATATACCTCCATCTCAATAACCAAGCGCGGTGTCTCAGGATTTGCTGGGTCCATAACAAAGATTACACCAGGATATCGGTGACTTCACCATATTTTTTGGAAGGAATTATAGTCCAGCAGAGGTCTCCAGGTCGTCAAAAAGCAAAATGATATTTAAACTACGGAATGTAGCCGTGCTTCGCGCGCGCGTTAAGATATATGTGTTAGAATCAATTTTCTTTCTGATTAATTATATATTCCACTATATTATATTGTCCAATCTTTTCATTATCTTTTGGTTTAATTGTAGGGAGAAGGGTAAAAAATACTCATCAACTTTTGTTTAATAGCTAACTTTATCCTATGTTATACTATGCAACCATCCATAACTCCGCCATCTACAAATTTATTATTCGTATTCTTCAATTGGATGAAAAACTCCAAATCAAGTAAAATTACCCATTTTTCTTTAAAAATAACATATCACCCAATTTTAACCCATGTCCGACCCTCTAACTATATTAACCCAAACAAATTAAGCCCATGTCCGACCCTTCTAAGTTTGCCTTGCTATCTGTAGTAATGATAGCCATGATTGCACCTGAACATAATGCAAGTTCATTCTGTTTTAATATTTGAATAAAAAAAATATGGTGAATGATGGAGTACGTAGAAATTCGTTTATCCTCCATTAAAACAAAAGGGTGTGTCATTTCATTAATGTAATATGAAAAGGTTAGCCAAAAAATTGATAAACTCATAACAACATAGTAGGCTAATTTATTAGATTAGAAGTAATATCAAATTAATTTAAGTTCTTAAAATTGAGAATCAATTATAGGAAAGATAAAATGAAGTCTTTAATATTGTGAATTGTGATTATTGATTAACAAATTGAACAAATGTGAATGTTTATTTTCCTTATCTTCTTTTCCTTTACACCTCTTCATTGCCTTCATACTTTTACATTGCCTTTTTTTTAAAATTGCAACAATAAATTAAAATATGAAAAGAAAAAATTCAAATAAAGAAGAAAAAAGATAAATAGATTTATTGGCCATAGAAAAGTACACATCCCATTGTCTATGCCTAACTTTAATTATTATATATAGATTTAGAGATAGAAATAATAAACTTATTCATCTAATTAAATTAGGGAACAACTCCAAAAGAATAAGACCTAAAATTTCAAAAATTAAAATAAATCTTACAAAGACTTAAATAATAATATAATTTAGTGTTGGACTTTGCTCAAAGATCCCCTTTCTCCAACAAGACAACAAGGAATTAAGAACATGACCTAGCGAATTAATTGACACACTCTTCCGGAAGAGGTTATATCTGCTCCGTCTTTATGCTTGGACAAAATTTCTTACACAGATACATCTCCACAATCGCGGCAGCCATGATCACCCGTACAAAAAGAAAAATATGAACCTTGTGGTTTCCATTATGGAAACATAAAAAATATTGCACATGTTGAATCATACTCACATATATGACGACGGTATGTTATATCATTATTCCTCTGCAAACAACACACTTCTCTTTCCATTGTGAGCAACAATATCCTCCAAGAAGATCACCTAGGCCCTAGTCAAATTGCACCTACTTAACATAATTGCCATTACAGAACTTACATTATGTCATTAGAACATGACATTAGAAAGAATATATAGCAATTATAGGAATCTAAATTAGAACTACATCATGCTATTCTTATTTTTCGAATAGTGAAGGTCCATCACCATATACGCTTCATTTTGAAAAATGAAATTGAATATCTCATGATTTTTTTCAAGTATTCTAAATTCTTGATTCTTGATTCATATTGAAATATTCTAATAGAATACATGAAGTCTTTAAAAGGTTAAAATCACAATAAATCAAGAAAAAAGAAAAAATAAGAGAGCATAAACAATATGATAACAATAGAAAAAGAAGTTACAAATACACCTTTAAATCATGGCTTCCTCGAAAAAATTAGCACATCATTTTCCTCCATTCTTGTCACAAGAAAATCCAAGCTTCTGCAACTCAAAAGAAAAAGTGTAAAATTAAAAAGAATAAGCTTGTAAATGAGTTTCTGGTAAAAATGAGAAGCTACAAAATTATGAGAATTTTATGAAAAT
>JAJONR010013913.1:0-13104 GCA_029582245.1 Solanum etuberosum
GTATTAATTTAAAGTATTATATATGTCACTAATGTATTATCAAGTTAACAAGGTCTTTTAACTTCAATTACTATAATATCCCTAACTTAAAACAAATGTCACGACCCAGGGGTACCTCCTAGATGTAACATGGCATATAGGAGCCCGAGAGAGCCCATACAAGCCAGTTAGCATTCATAACATAAGAAATAGAACACAAGAAGTAAAACAACATTTCAAGTTCAATAGTTTTTATAAAAGTAAAGCGGAAGTCTAAAACACTTGTCTCATTAGCCATCTAGTACAATAGAATGAAATTGGTCCTAGCCCATACATCATGTATGTCCAAAACTGGAAATAAAAAAGAAAACTGAAACAATGAAAGTCCATCTTCGAAGCATGAGGACTCACCAAAGCTCGGAAATCTCGCAATAAACCACTAGCCACGAAACTGAGAAACCTGACTATCAGACCCTACATTTGGGGAAATATAGGCAAGAGTATGTGTTAGTAAAAATAATGTACCAAGTATGATAGCTATGCATAAAAACATTTTAATCATGCTAAAAGAGGACATTTCATGACATACAATTGACCAAGCTAAAACATGATATAAAAGGGTTAGAAAACATAAGTCATAAAACATGGTTAATGCAAGCTAACATCATTTAAAGCCTTTGAAAACATATGAGATACTTCTTGAAGTAACCTTAGTTCATTATTATTGTGGGAAGTAGCCTTAACCGACATAGAGACCATGTGAGTTATAACATGATCCCCCGGTGTCTCCCACACCGAAAAGGATTGTCCTACTTGCCAAGGTAAGGACCATGAATTTCTAGCTTAGGTGGATCCACTAGCTAATGTCTATCTAGACAATCATCCTATGGGGGCACATAGGTAAGGGATAAGGAGATTGCTTCTAGAAACCCGACCTCTACTAACGGGAGAGCTTCCATCTCAATATCCTCTCGGTGCTAAGCATAAATCCCACGGAATAGTCATTTCTTACTTGTTCTTATTATCCATGGAAGGGCACGTCATCTTGCCAATACAAGCTAAGTAATTATCCATGGAAAGGTATCATTCAATAACCAATCCAAGCTAGATTTCATTAGGATAGCTCTTAATCTTTGATTCATTTAGGTGAGAAGACCTTTCAACTTTAGAATCCTTACTATGTGAGAAAACCTTTTACAATCATGCTTTCATGTGTTTATGAGAAAATCCTTTCAATAACACAACAACAACATCATCATTGATACTTTACTCTCAAAGAATCCTTAAAACATTTGCATAGATTTCATAAGAACATGCATAATTCCATATTTTACCTTTCAAGGTTCCAAACCCACCTCCAATCATAAACATTTAGAAAACATGGGTTAGATATGGATTTCATCATAAATTCATGTAATTCTATCAATACATGCTTGATTTCATAAACTTTTTCTTCATAATCAAAATCCCACATCACATGATCATAACTTAAAAACATGCCGATTACATGAGTTCATAGGGGAATTATCATAAAATCACATTATTTCATCGATTCATGCATCAGAGATCATAATTCAATCATTTAAATCAATAATCAAGAGAACCCATGACAATTGAAGAAAACCCTAACTCAATTGGGGATTTCTAACTTTGAAAATAGGAGAATTTGGAAACTCCATGAATGGAAGGAATCCATGGATGAAAACTATCATACCTCAAAGCCAATTGTTTATCTTTAATGGAGGAATTGAGACTTGACTTGAAACTCTAGGTTGAATCCTTCTTCTTCAAGCTTTCTAGAGAGAGAAATATTTGAGAGTTCTTTTTTTTGGTGAATTTGAAGAGAATGAAGTGAATGAACTAATTTGGGGGGGGGGTGGAATCACTTATATAGGGGTCTTCGTGAAGGGTAAAACGACGTAGTATAGGGATACAATAATTAGAAAAAGACCCAACTGCCCCTAAAACTTAACTGCCATTCACGACCCACGAACCACTGATGACGGTCCGTCCTGCACGGCCATCGTTCATGGTTAGGAAGTTGGTTTTGGGGGTCCTGGCCTACGGACCCTCGACCATGGACCGTGGTCTGACCGACGATCCGTTGGTCAGGCCGTGGTCCTGTACCTCCTGCATGAAATTGGGGTGACCAACCACGGACCACACCTACGGTCCGTGGTCCCTTCTACGGGCCGTGGTTGGCCGCCATCAGTTGGCACCTGTAACTTCTAAAATTTGCTATCTTACCCTCTTTCGGATCTGGGGTGTTACAATATCTCCCTATTGGGATCATTCATTCTCGAATGAGATTCAAGCTAGTACGAAAAGAGTAGGAGAGGAACTAACAACCCAACCATCAATGCAACTTCATCTAAGTGCATATAACCGAGGAATAATCCACTCCAAGCTAGGACGTAATCAAAACATCAGAAGAGAGGTGGAACTAAATCTAACAGCCCATCATGCATGCAATACACATATCCGAAGAGGAAACATCAACTCCAAGCTAACATCCGAGGAGGAAACATTAACTCCAAGCTAAAGACATGATCATAACATCATATCATGTAGTCTACATGTATTTTATACTCGAATGCACATAAACATGTAGAAATCAACCAATAAACTCATTTTCTCAAAACTTGAACTTTTCATAAATCATGCATAGTAAGGGAATCATGGAAACATTTAAGACACGTGACTCCAAGACAAAGAACAAACCACGAGGAACTCATTACCTCAAGCTAGAGTAGGAGAAGAAGGAAAGAGATGAGGATATCAGGACATTATATCAGCCTCGGCCTCCCAAGTAGCACCCTCAACTAACTGATTCCTCCACAACACTTTCACGGAAGCTAATTCTTTATTTCTCAACCTCTTGACCTGTCGGTCTAAAATCTCAACCGAAACTTCTTCAGAAGAAAGATTTTCCTTAACTCCCAAACCTTCTAAGGGAACTATGGATGATGGATCATCAACACATTTCTTCAACATAGAGACATGGAAAATCGGATGCACCGATGCCAACTCATTTGGCAAATCTAGTTCATAAGCAACCTTGCCAACATGTCTCAAATCTGATATGGGCCTACATATCGGGGACTAAGCTTTCCTTTCTTACCAAACCTCACTACACCCTTCATGGGTGAAATTTTCAAGTAAACCCAATCATGAACATCAAATTCAAGATCTCTTCTTCTCACATCGACATATGACTTTTGCCGACTTTGAGCCGTTTTCAACCTTCCTCTAATAAGTTGAACTTTCTCTATGGCCTCATGTACCAACTCGGGACCTATTAGGGAAACTTCACCCACCTCAAACCATCTTATAGGAGATCTACACCTCCTGCCATATAATACCTCAAATGGATCCATATCAATACTCGGGTGATAGCTATTGTTATAAGAAAACTCAATCAATGGCAAATGGTCATCTCAATTACCCTTAAAATCAATCACCTCAATTACCCTTAAAATCAATCACACAAGCCCTCAACATGTCTTCCAAAGTTTGGATAGTATGCTCATCTTGCCCATAGGTTTGGGGATGAAAGGTCGTACTAAGCTTAACTCGAGTACCAAGACCCTTTTGTAAAGACTTCCAAAACTGAGAAGTGAATTGGGTACCTTGATCGGAAATAATGGACAAAGGCACTCCATGCAACTTTACCATTTCTCTCAAGTACAACTTGGCATAGTCCTCTGCTGAATAGGAAACCTTGACGGGAAGAAAATAGGCCGATTTCATCATTCGATCTACTATAACCACATCGAGTCATGTTGTCGCCGGGTGCGGGGAAAACCAACAATAAAGTCCATGTTCAAATCTTCCCACTTCCAAGTAGGAATGCTAATATCTTGGGACAAACCTCCCAATTTTTGATGCTCAACTTTTACTTGTTGACAATTAGGACACTTAGTGACAAATTCCGCAATATCATTCTTCATCCCATTCCACCAATAGACCTCCCGTAAATCATGGTACATCTTGGTGGCTTCTGGATAAATGGAATACTGAGAACTATGGGCTTCTGACAGGATCTGTTCCCTTAAATCATAAACATTAGGAACACACAAGCGTCATTGATATTTAAGTACACCATCTCCCCCTTGGGAGAAAGGCTCAACAGATTTCTTAAGCACCGCTTCTTTCAATTCAACAAAAATCAGATCAAGACCTTGCTTGGCTTTCACATCCGCCACAAAAGATTATTCAGAACCATTGTGAACCATAACACCACCCTTGGTGGAGTCCACTAACTGAACACCCAATCGGGCCAATCTATAAACATCTTGAACCAAATCTTTCTTACCTTCTACAATATGAGCAACACTACCAAGCTATGACATGTTCCCACAACACCTGAATGTTGCTAATATTGTCACTTGGGGATATTCGACTGCACACAAACGACATCAATGTTCTAGCTTCAGTCGTCAAATTAGAGGATATAATTTTAGCTTTTGTAATTGCCTATTGAACATTTTTTCCCGGGCATAGTTTTGATGCTAGTGAAGTGCCCGACTCACAATATTTATCGTTGAAGGCCTCAATGTGGTGATCTAGCATCCCATAGAATGAATTTATTGCTTCCGGCCAATAATTAACAACTCTGTCCTGAATGGTTATCAAATTTGTTTTCATGTGTGTCTCTATGAGGTTGGCGTAGAATTCCCTCGCCCATTGCTCGTTTGGTTTACACAGCTCAACAATGAAGCCAATCCATACAGAGTTCTCCAACCTTTTGTAGAAACTAGGAAGCATCTCATCCACCTTTTCAAGTGCAGTGCCTCTCCCAGGGAAAAAATTCTTCTTTATTAGATTGTCATAGTAGGTTTCTTGAGCTCGGAGAGAAACAAATCTATTTTCGTCATAGTTGACCACAATGTCCTCTTCATCACCAATTTGTTGTGTCATTATTTACTTTTTGAAATCTG
The DNA here is from genome assembly GCA_029582245.1 of Solanum etuberosum. Lineage (NCBI taxonomy): Eukaryota > Viridiplantae > Streptophyta > Magnoliopsida > Solanales > Solanaceae > Solanum > Solanum etuberosum. The sequence goes on from JAJONR010013913.1 coordinate 4,920, forward strand.
AAAATCAAAATAGCATGAAAGTGTAAGACACATGTATTAAACAATGCTATTCTATTAGTAGAAGTCAAAGAAAAATGTTAAGGCTGAAGCGAAAATTAAGGCCTGCTAAAATTTCACCCTCGCAGAAACCAACATCACATATAGGAAAAGAAAATTGTTTTTCGCTGAAGTGAACTTTTCATTAGTGACCTAGAGGCCGTTTTTGTGGCAATCGCTAAATCAAGGAGGGCATCGGTTAAGAAAATATCACTTTTACGATGATGGGGTCACTTTCGCTACCTGGCAACTCTTTAACATTACCAAACAAGTCTAACATATTTTTTGCACAAAAATTAGTCTAAAAATGTACAATTCAAACAATAACCAAACAAGCAGTTTGAAAATTCAATCAATTCATCACAAAAACATCGAAAATTATTTTTTGGTTCTCATGAGCATTTTATTAGACACATTATGGTCAACCTATTTACTCATCAATTTGATTAAGAAATGGGTATTCATGAATTACACAATTATAATAAATCAACCTACACGGATGTAATCAACAAATAATAAATAATATTCATCAAACTTATAAACAAATCAGCCCCCAAATTGAGAATTAATTACGGCCAACCAATACCTCCAACTTTCAATAAAGCAAAAGGAATTCAAGAGTAAATTTATCATCTTAAAAGAGAAAGAATTAGAGAGCATTAACGGATTGTTCTTGAAAGCTGAAGATCAACAAGTGCGAAGAGTATTTGAATAGAATTTAGTAGAGCAAGAGATAGGACCTTTTATTATCGTTTATTGTGACCGTTCGACCACTGTTTCCTGACTTTTAAAAGTCCACAAACCGTTTAAGAGACTTTATGGTAGCTTTCGTGACCTTTTACTGAAGCTTGGGGTTTGCTTTGGTGAGTGCCCCTCCTCTTCTATGATATTCTCTTTAGCGAGAGGGTTCAACTGTTACGGATATTGTTTATGCAAACATCATCTCGAATTTGTGACTTCATAGGTGATTTTTTGTAGGCCTATCTCTATCTCTTTCAGGAGTCTCAGGGCACAATTGGCGACTCTCCAAACCACATTTAGTTAGCTGGAGCGCCCAAGAAGTTCTCTATACCTCATTTTGACGGGGTTTTAGCCCCGAACATCATTTCTTCCAAGATCCTAGCGTACAAACTTTTTTTCAATTAACTCAAAATACTTTGAAATCATGAGGATAAGTCAAACACAAAAATCTTAAGCTATTCAAAAAAATCAAAAACTTGAAATTAAATAAAGAATCAAACTTATTTAGATATTGATGGGTCACCTCCCATCAAACGCATAATTTAACATCACGGCGCAACACAAGGTACGTCACCCTTTTGTGTTTCAACTTCGAGGAAATGAACCTTCTCCAAAACTTTAGATCAATTTCTCTTCAAAGAGCATGGGGACAACATGAGAGAATCAAGATTTTCACTCGATCTATCCACTTCGAAGACTTAAATTTCTTACCCTACTTCAAATCATTTTAATATTTTGGAGCATTGGGTAAGAGTAAGAAGTTCAACAGGCTATTGGAGAATTGATTTTAATAATCTTTGGCCTCCAAATGAGTGATTCGGGTATCTTGGAATGTTATTGTCGTAGTTTGGTTGCATACACCTAATTTCTCATCAATGATCATCATAATCCATTATTCACAAGAAGCCATAGAAGCAAAGATAAATGAAAGTAAAGACAATTATTCACCATTTAGATGGAAACAAGTAAACTATAAATTTTAAATCAATTCAATACGCCTAATTGTTCCCCAGTAGCAGCTCCATTTTTTATAACGTTCAAATTACTCCCAAAACAAGTTAATGATAAATGATCATTAGAAATATAAAATGCCCAACGATAGAGTTGAGGTCGAACCCACACAGAATAATTTATCGGCAATTGAAAAGACAACGAATTACAAGCTACTAGTTTGAATAAAAACTAACAAGACACAATTATCAAAATAAATATGTATTAGGTAAACAAATTCGAATTGGGTAAAGATCTAATCAAGCAAGGGATAATTGGATGTTCAGAAATTTAGAATTCAATTATCATTCAAAGGAGTCATTGTAACTCAACACATGCTAATTCAATCATAGGTAGGCTAGGTTATCTTCAACAACATAAAACTTCTTTCAATCTCATTGTACTATATCATGAAATTTCTTTTCGGTCTCAATCATGTAATTCAACAAAAAAACCTACTACCTTAATGTAGACTTCTCTTTCAAGCAAGTCTATCATTCAATAATGAAAGCCTAAATCTCTCTTTCGACCAAACTTAAGAATCAAAGCTAATATCAAATTATCAACTTCACAAATTCTCTATCGAGAAAACCACAAAGATCTAAGCTAGATTTTAGTGTGCACTCTCAAATCATAAATGAAAACATGATAATAAGATTAAACATATTTCATGAATAAGTAGCATGAAATTAATTACAAAAGAAAAATAATGAGAAATTAAAGATCCAAATGATTTGTCAAATTCTAGCACAAAATCTCAATTTCAATTAATAATTATACCCACATTTCATGTAATACAAAGCAAGGGAAAGAAGATAGGATAAGAAATATTACTAATAAGAGCACAATCTTCAATTCAAAAGATGAAATGAGGCAACTTACCTTAAATGTCTCAACGCAACAGATGAACCCTAGAAGTTTTTCTTTCTAGAATATTCTAAGATGAGATACTAACTCAGCTGGAAAAGATCTACTCCAAAGTTGCTTTTTCTTAGTGTTTTGTGAGAATTGGCATCAAAATCCATCACGTTCCAGTTTCTCCCTTGTTAAGGTAACTGTCAGTTGCTTAAGCGACTAGAAGTTCGCTAAAGTGAATGTCGCAAAAGAAACGGATCCTATCACACAAGCGAAGCCCACCTTTTCTGACCCTTAACATAAGGGAACCGGGGTTGGTGGTCACTGAAGCGACCTGTTGAGTTCATGTTGACTTTTCACCAAAGCAAACTCCAGTTTGCGGGTGCGAGATCATAGAGTGTTTCCTACTAGTTTTGGCTCCTTTTTGCACTCTTTTCCATCAATTTTCATTTGGTTTCTTCAAATGTCATCTCAATCAACTCTCCACTTTATTTTCCTGCAAATATAAAGAAAACCACATTAAAAACACCAATTCCTACCTAAAGCAAACCAAAACTAACAAGAAAAGTGTTTCAAATTAGTGAAAATCTCACACTCATCATGTAGCAACAAATATTAATACACATTGGAGAAAAATGAAACTGAAAACACCTAAATTATACTACTAGTAGTTTGACAAAACTCGACTCGCTACTAACCTTCTATCTTAATCTTTAACCTTCACACCTTCCTATTTGAACACACAATATCTTAGAACAAAGTATAAGTAACAAAAGAGACCATTAATAACTCAAGAGATTATACTGGGAGAGTAATCACACGTCCCGAAGTTATCAACCTTCCATTAAAAGAAAAAACAAAAAACCTCTACTTAATTTCAGATTATTGTATAACAAGGTTTAATACAAACAATAATTGGGAATGTCTATGCGTATAACACAAGTAGAAAAACAGCTTTAATAGAGTGGAAAACAATTGAATTATCCAAACAACTTAAATTATGTTCAGACGACATACATGACTTGTATCGATAGAAGGCTGAGGAAGTTGCCCCTACAGTGCAGAAAAAGTAGGCTTGTGCGACCCTTTGTAACTAAGAAAGCAACTTACTAGTTTCTCAAGCGAAAACAGTTTCTCCATATGAGAAAGTTGAATCTCAATTTTATTAAGCCACTATAAAAGCATAGTGAGTTCCAACTCGTGTTGAGGATGCTGAAGAAGAGAGTCATACTCCAAATCGGGTTCTTTCTCTTTGCAAATTTTTAATAGTTATGCTTTTTATGACCCCTCATGACCATAAAAAAGAGAGGAAAACTTAATAAAATGCATAATATACGAATAACATAGTAAAAAATTTAGAATGAACATATATGTTACCTTCTACCAAAATATAAAAAAACTCTATGTTTCTACAAATATTTGACATAATGCTATTTACAACTCAGATATACCAAGCCCAAGCCCTAAGTATTAGGGACTTGACCCCTTCCATTGATAGAAAATAGACTCTAATATGATCATATTTTTATATAATAGTGACGCATAAAGGTTAAGATGAGACATTGTCGAAGATGGCTCTCTTAACTAAGATGGTACAGAAATATCCCAAGAAGACGCCTGAGAGCATCGATAGATGGGACATGATGATGATTGAAGCTAAAAAAAATAGATGAGTTAGATCTCAAATCCATCAATAATAATTATTATATCAGAGGACTTAAGTTCTCTTGGAATCAATCGAAAATTAGCTATAAAAAAACAAACCTGCTGCATTTCAGAAATGTGATAATTTGTAATCACCCAGTATTTTTGAAATTTTTCATAAAATTATTATTTTAACCCTCCCAATTTTTACCCCTAGTCTTTTTTTATTGAGTTTTGAAAGTTGGTTTCGGGATTTGAGTAAAAAGTTGTGAATTTCGTAAGTTTCGAATTTGAAAGGATAAAGTTGCTTAAAAGGGGTTTTCAGAGTCTATTAGAGTTTCGAGTGTCAGAATAAAATTCAATTGACTCCATCAACCCAAAAATATGGAAAGTGGTCTAAGAGAGTAGTCAGTTTCAGATATGGTGTCCTTTTAAGGATTTGAGGTCCTAAGTTTGAAATTTGTGGAATTTAAGCCTTTGGATTGACTTTGGTCAACATTCATCATTCGGATGCTCGGATAAGAATTTTGAGAGTTTCATTGTATTTTGGGGATTATTTCAGGCCTAGGTGAGGTCTTTGTTAAATTTTTAGAGGTCCTGAGCTTTATTTGTCCCTTTTAGGTTCATTGCTTGTGAATTTCACTAGTTTTGGGTCATGTAGACCTCGGATTCATGTTTCAATTGTTCCATTGTGTACAGAACTTTGAGTATAGTCAACTTGTATGTTTGGTTTGTGTGTACGGGGTACCGAATGAAATCTCCGGGATTTATTCGATGATTAAGGGATTGGCTGGTTTTTCTGGTATTGGTGTGCCTCCTTATTGTGAGAGGTTGATCGCTATCCTGAACCTCCCTTCCGTGAGGTACAGGTTGCTTTCACAAAGGTCTAGGTGGCCTTACCTTCACGATTGAGAAAGGCTTGTTCGCGATAGTGACCTCTGCAAAAGTGAAGGCCCATTCGCGAAAAATGAAGACCTGTTCACAAAAGCAAATGCTGAGTTTTTTGGGATTTGCTTTTCCAACATTAAGAGAGGGTCTTACGCCTGCTAATTTTTAGGTTAAAGCCCCATTTTCCATTCTTGAGCTTTGTAAAATCCTTGGATGAGATTTTGAATAGATTTCTTGTGCTAAATCATTTGGGTATGCTTTTGTGACCCTAAAACTTTATTTCCCTTATATTATTTATGGATTTTACATCAAAACATGAGATTTTAATTGGCAAATGTCAAGATTTTCAAGTACTTGAGTTCTAAACTAAAATGGTAATTGTGAACTGATTTTTAATTCCTTTTTCGAAATGGTTTTCACTAATGAGTTCCAAATACCTTGGATAACATCTTCAAGTAAAGATTTTTATATTAAAACCTCATTTTCAAAATTGAGTTTTTGAGTTTATCGATAATTTTTTCAAAGAGTATGATATGGGTATTGTTATTTTCAGAATATTATTGTGATTACTAGATTAATTTAGATTGTGTGGCTTTGTACGTTGTTCAAAAAGGGATGACTCAAGTCTTGGATTGACTATTTTATTGGATTGAGGCAAGGGATCTCTTAAACTTAGTAATCTAGTTGAATCGTGTATTTCCCTTCATTGTGTGTTGATGAGCAATGGGAATGAGGTAATGGGTTTATTGTTCCACTTGATCAACATTAATTAATAAAAATAGTATTAATGAAAAGAATCATGTTGATCCTAATGCTTGTGAATTGCCTTGTTGTGAATCCTATTTGATTGCTTAATGAAATACTTGATAGCATTAGTGTGGACTTGAATTGCTTGAATTGTTTTCTCTTCATTAGGGTGTGAAATTTCTTATTTGCATTGATATTATTGTGCACCGTGATGAGACATGTGATTTTATGCCAAAGGGAAATGGTTTTGGCAAGTGACATGATATAGAGCCGAAGGCAAATGGTTCCGGCTTGTGATGTGATGAATAGCCGAAGGAAAATGGTTCCTACTAGTGACATGATATAAAGCAGAAGGGAAAGGATTCCGGCTAATGATAATGTGCCAAAGGGAAATGGTTACATCAAGTAATGTGATATTGATGCGAACGGAAATGGTTCCGGCTAGTGAAATTATATAAAGCCGAAGAGAAATTGTTACGGATAGAGATAATGCTACGAAAGGAAATTATTCCAGTAAGTAATGTGATATAAATAGAAGGGAAATGATTACGGCTAGTGATATGATATAAATCCAAAGGGAAATGATTCTGGTGATAACTCTCAAATCACTCTCCAAAGCCAATTAAAAGAGTGAGTGATCGTAGTCAGTAAAAAACCCAACGACGAGTCGGATTGAATCCCACAAGTACTGGTATATCGTGGAGAATTCCTATCAAAAAAAAAAATTGGACTTTAAATTTGCTCATTTGCACTAGTAAGAACAATTGGGTGGATGATTCCACCAATTTTATATAAAGTTTTAGTAGTCAATTATCACAATTAGACTAAAATATTGAAGAAATTAGAGTTAACATGCTATCTACGGGTGCGGGAATTGGAAATCGATATCACATAAGGGTAATTGTGCTGCTCTATAGTGATGAACATTCAGGAATAGGCTAAGTCATCTTTATGAAAGTTAATCATTTTTCGATCACAAAGCATCTATGCATAGAATCTCCTTTCGGTCTCATCTAAATGCCAATCTAAAAAAACCAAAACCTTACTATATTCTCTCTTTCAAATACATCGCAATTATATCCGACCCATAATCTCTTTTTCAAGCAAGTTACAGACATCAAACCTAAATTGATAGTATTGAACTAATAACCCACTCCAATTAATCTTTTTCGAGCATGAACCAGAGATCGAAAGTATGAATTAATTTTGCAACCTTAAACCTTAAGTTAACCCCATGGTATTTAGACCAAATTTATATACGAGCAGGAACAAAACAGAGTACACCAAAATACCCACTACATTAAATCAACACCAACCCCATTTGAGCACCTTTAGATCTTGGGATTTCCTCCACCCATTACAAAAAGTAAAGAAATTATACCTTTCATGAAAGTAGGCATGGGTAACCTCAAATAAAGATATTACAAGTAAACCCACTCTGGATTTAACTTCAATTTATCAAATTCAAACTCCAAGTTGTTAAACCCAAAAAGCTAGAAAAGTGTTCTTCAAAGGTAAAGTGTTCTAAAAACTATAAAAAACAATTCTCTCCCAAAACACTCAAAAGAGAATTTTCGAAACACTCTAAAAACTATCTATTTTGGTCTATTTATACTTTATAAAATTTGGCCCAAAATCCATTTCGCAACTGATTCGGTGACATTAGTTGGGCTCCAAACTGTTCGGTGAATCACCCTTCTCTTGTCAGCTCACCTTATGATGCTCTAGGCTTCAGGTGTTTGAACCTCAATTGGCAAACTTGATTGAGTCAGCCTTTCACTTTCGGTGAATCGGTGAGTACCACCTTGGTTCACCTTTCGAGCATTCAATCGTTGCTTTGTACATTGTCTGTTCGGGCGATGTGCATGAGGATCACCTTTCTCATTAGCGCATCACCGTCTCTACTGAAGTCTTCCAACCGTCTTTGATAGAAAAAATTTCTATGCTCTGTAAATTTGGGTGAGGTCATGCTCAGTTGGCAATCTGCCTTTCATGTTAGGCAATCAACAATGTTTACTTTGCACTTCTTTTTGTAGTTTTGGTCATTCTTTCAAATTTGGGTGAGGTCATGCTCAGTTGGCAATTCACTCACTTTATTTGGAATTCCCTTTATTTCATTCACTTCTCTTTTTCATTTTCATTTTTCAAAAGCATCTTCACCACATTGAATCTTTTTTTTAATAAAGGGGGGGGGGGGGGGGTTCCTTCTTTTTGTAACAATTTCAAAGTAGAGTCTCATTTCTTCTTTATTTTTCCTTCACTTGGCCTAAGTTGCCTATTCAAA
>JAJONR010013915.1:0-13113 GCA_029582245.1 Solanum etuberosum
TTGATAAAACAGACACATCAATGAAAAGTGTGTCAAGCACAGCTGATACGTGCGAAGAAGCCCAGTCATCACCACCGAAGGAGATACTATCGGAGACTGAGTTACAACAGGCGGAAGAATTGATCCGTCAACTAAAGGGAAAAGAGAAAAGATAAGGTCTCACTATTTTCCTTAGCCGCCGGACCCAAGAAACAGTAGATAGACTGTACATGGGACCCAGATACGGGCCCATTTTCCCTGTACATAGATTCCTTTTGTTTCTTCTTTTGTATTATAAATAGGTGCCCTCATTTGTAGAGAGGCAAGAAGTTTTCATTTCTAGTTTCTAGTTTTTCTCTCTATCTTTTGTAAAGAAAAAACTTAGAAGATAATAAACGATCAATCGTTTGCAACCTCTGGTCTCAAGGTACTAATTTTCTATTTTCCCTTTAGTTGACGGATCAATTCTTCCGCCTGTTGTAACTCAGTATTTACTTATGAGTTCTTTTTTCTCTTGATAATGATTAAATTTAATCACGATGTTAATTCTTTCTTAATTTGATGAATAATAGAAATCTTTTGATTTGTTTATTCAAATCACATTAGAACAACTTAATTGATTGTGGTGTATTATGTATGATATGATGATCTTTTTTTACTTAATAGAGATGAAATGATAGTGACACCTTTTTTATATATATAACTATAATATAATGTATAGGTTAGTATACATACATCTCGACTGATTTTTTTTGAGATATGTTATTTCTCATTAGTATCGGATAATGAAATTATTCTTGTAAAAAGAAAGAAAAGAAAATGGACATGTTACTTGGATTTGATTTTATTTATTTATTGGTAGGGCTACTTTGTTGTCAAATCATGGAGAAAAAAAATGTTCAATCCCTCATCCTATTGAATTTGTATTTATATATGAAAAAAAAGATAGAATGTCAATGGTTAAAATAACAAGTGTCCAAAAAAAAGAAATAAAGTGGACATGATGGAGTTGGATGTACTATAGAAAAAATATTAGTGAAAAATAATTTATTTAAATTATCTCTTGGATGATTTCAAAATTGTCTTAAGAATTCTTTTATGTAGTCTTTTTCTAAAAAAGAAAAATTAAAATATTAGGTATAAGGGCAATTAGAGGAAATGGGGAAGAGGATTATAAGATAGAGAATCGAGTCCAATTAAACTACTAATTTCTCATACCAATGAATAAATAAATAAATAAAAAATAAAAAAGTTTTAGTGAATGAAAAATTGACATGATTATTAAACTAATGTTCTAATTTAGACCAGCTTTTCCTTGTTTTTGTTTACTTTTATTATTATCCCTATTTTAAAAGGATAAATATACCCCTAATCTATCGTAAATGGTATGCAGATACCCTCTATCATACTTTTGGGACATTGATGCCCATGCCGTCCAAAAACTAGAGCATATATGCCCTTCACTTTAACAGAAGACTAAATAGGGACACGTGACGCAATCTTATCCGTCGATCCGATATTTAATAAATGTTATATTTGTGGATAAGATTATGACACGTGTATGTCCATAAGTATAAATGGTATATATGCTCTAGATTTTAGACGGCAGGGGCACCAATGTCCCAAAAGTATTATGACGGAGGGTATCTGCATACCATTTACGATATATAGTTCGGAGGTATATTTGTCTTTTTTCCTTTCACTATATGATTTCTTTGGGATCACATTTTAGTTTATTAATTTTGATATGCTTTAATTGAATAGAGTGTTTATCAAAAAAAAATATTTTTACGTTTATAAAATAAGAATAAAACTACGCACACATTATGCACCACTTTTATTATTTGCTTACATATCAAACACAAAAAATTAAATAAAAAATTCACTTACTTTTCAGAAAAATATTTTCCAATAAAAAATTTCATTTCGTAGCAAACACATGCACCCTTAAGGGACAAATTACCAAACAATTACAATAATGGAAAAACGTTTTTGTTATGCTAAACTAGAAGAATATATAATAATTAGTACTATATGATATTCTTTTTAACTTTTTGTGGTGGTGGGGTGTTTAGCAACTGGCAAGATAAGGTCTAGTTGGAAAATATACAAAAATGCATATGATTAAAGGGTCCATATGAGGGCAAAATAGGAAGAAAAAAAAGGTTCTAAAATTTTAATGAGAATCAAACTAATTTTTTTTGATTTTCTATTTCATCGTCTATACTTATATTAGGGTTCGATGATATTTGAATATAATCCACGTTGAAATTTTTTCATATAAAAGGTAAAATATTCTTTGATAAAAATAACTTTATATTCAGGACTCAAAATCTATACTCGATGATAAAGTGAGTATTGATTACTTTCTCGACAACCTTGGTTAGTTACGATACAAGAAAAGGAGGGAGACTTTATTCATTAGACTCTTTCAAATAAAACTGAACAAGAAATTGAATTGATCATTTCAAGGTAAGGTTAGGTTGAGAATAATAAAATAAATAGATATATTTATGAATTATGAAATTGTCATCAAATTTTTAGTTCATTTTAGTTACTCGATTTGTAATTAAATATCTAAAGTATTTAATAAATTTCCTAAGAATACAATCTCAAGCCTCAAGGTTCAAGTAAAAAAAAATGCTAAATTCGTTTGAAAAACTGTATCTAATACTGTAACTCCGCCTCGATAAAAAACATGTAATGAGATTATTGTCATTATACATATTTTTACTATTCTATCCTTTGTGGCTGCTGAGTGTGTAAAGCAAATAGTAACCTCTAATTATTTAAGGGAAAAAGACATAGTAACAAATTACCAAATTTGTGCATGATGTTATGGCACTAGTGGATAGTGATGTATGGCATGACACAAAGATAAATGATATATAGACAGGGCCAGAGATAGAAGTTCAGATATAAATTCGATTCAATCTAATAAATTTTGTTCAAATAGTGATTTAAAATATGAAAAATAAAAGAATTGACACTTTTTTGAATGAACCGAAAAAAGAAGACATTTATTGGATGTAAAGTATATATTTAATATATACATTGGTGGAGTAAAGTGTATTAAATTTTGGACCACCTCAAATTTAGGTCTATATAATCTATAAGTATTGATCTTTGTCTTTGTAATTGTCAACTTCACTTGTTAGATTAGGTAAAGCTAGTGTGTTCAATACTTCAATTTTTCTCTAGAAACTTATCATAATTTAAAGGTATTTGTCGCAAATATTGAGTTTAGTTGAATTCATTGAATGTAGGTTGCATTCACTTCTATAAAGACGGATGCAACCTTGCGACATCGATTCATCTGAACCAAGTACTTTTGATACCAAGCATAATTAATGTAGCATAAATGTTAAGAACCATTTGAGAATTGAGAAACAAGTTATTCTAAATTATAATATGAGGATTAAATAGTGATGGAATTATTTAATGAATATATTTTTATTGCGCGATATTTGGTTTATTGGACTAAAAATGAGATATATCGGATATAAAATAAAACATGTGCTTGGTGTATACTAGATAAGTTGGAATAAACTTATATTTCCAATTTTAACCTTGAATTTTGTGGAGGACTTTGGAGGGAAGAGCCTTGGAAAAGGGCATCTTTGTCATTTGTAGTGTTTTATCCCCAAATTGCTAATCCCAATTTCGAAAATTCAACCAAACGTACGATAAAACTATCTCACATCTAATCGCGAGATTATTATCTCTTGTACCACCAACCAAACGATACAATTCGCAAAATTAGAAACCTTTGCACAATTTGCTTCTGATCTTGATAAAGCTACTCAGAATAAATTGACAAGATGTCAACGATTACCTAAATTGCTTAAACAATCCAAATTAACTCTTCTCATGGTAGAAAAACAAATAACTTTGAGTTTACATCCTGAATTCACCTTACCCGAAAACACTCCTTTTCCATTTAGTAGATTTTTTTAAAAATATCCAAGTGTAAATTGGAATGAAAATATACCAACCATTAAAGAAAGACAATAAAAATCTCTCAAACTTTCTAGTGAAGATTGGCCCCAACACCAGAATAAGATCAAAAAAATCAATATTTTATAAGTAGTTCCAAGAACTCATTAACTTAATTATACAATAAGATCTCTTTCTTGATTGATTTTGCACACATGCAACAACCAAGTGAAGTGGATACAATATAATAATGATGAATAATAGTTCAGTAACCAGTACATAGAATCATAATATAACATGATTAATTATTCTATCTGTTTCCTGATCTTTGAAGACAAGCATTGGCAGATATGATCATATGGACTGAAGACAAAAAAAAAAAGTAGTGCCATTTGTCTTGTTAGGTAAATAAATTGCTTCAAAATACACTAAACATGATTAGATACTTGCATTTTACTCAATATAAAAACTGAACTACTTCTACCACAACAACTCATCAGTAAAAACCTGTTTTACATACCTTCATGTGAAGTTCATTCCACTTTCAAGATCAACATACAAGGCATGGCGTGTTTTGAACGTGCATCGCCAGCATTGAAGGAGATTCTGCTCAGATTATACCGGTAAAATGAACTATACTCGTTGTTCTTTGTACTTCAAGTCATGTATTCAAGATTTACTTCTCAGTTAAGTCGTCAAATATTCTTTTCCTGTAGAGGCTAACACAACAAAGTGTTTTATTAGTCATAACAACTTCTGTAATCTCAACACCTAGCAATGATGCAACATGCTTTTGTTCATAATCATGGTGTCCTGGCCAACTTGCTTGCACCTTAACTAATTCCAGAGGTACCTGCTATCTCCCACTAGCGTAGGTACTAGGCAAATAGAAGAAATCACCAAGTGTTTTTGTCTCAGCTAGAATTTGAACCTAAGACTTCATGGTTCTCAACTAACCACTAGGGGGACCGTTGAGTGCAACAAATGATGCAACAATGTTTTCACCAGGATGAGCATTGCTGATCATAGCGTAGGGTCGGTCTAGTATTCGAGTTCAGTTCCAATTTCAATACTAGGGAATTCTAGTCTGTCAAAAACATACAGTGAACATTATTTTTTCGCTAAGATTTTCAAGATCACATAATTAGAATTTAGAAACCCAAGTAAAATTCACTGAACATGTTGGAGAGTGTCTCATAAGGTAAAGAGGAGAAATTACAGAACATAAGGCAATTATACAGATTAAGCAGGAATCATTAGCTAAAGTAAAATTAAGTTTAGAGAAATACAGGATTAGTGAACATTGCCAATGAATAGGAATTTATTTATAGTTATGATGTGGAAGCAGATAGACATTGAGTGTGCACAAAAAGGATTCTATTTGGCAGACAAAAGAAGGCGTTGTACAGGTAGAATTCCATTTCTGGGGCTACATTTGCCTTCTTGTCTATTATCAAATGTTGCTTTCAACAGTCAATTAGTGACAGCAACACTAGGAAAATTTAAGGGATGCCACTTTTTGTGACCACAAGTTGGTACTGGACTTACCAAAGTGCTTGAAAGAGATGAGCCAAGCACCATATTCTCTAAGTTCCTGCTAAGTTGGTCCTGCTGCATAAACGACATGCTGTTATTTAGATCATACTCATACAACAAACTAATTGGACTGAATAATCACGATTTTATATCAAGTTAGACTACAAGTTGGGATCAGCATATGAATCCTATCTATCCATGTCACTCTATTTGGATCCACACCATTACTATATACAAGAGATTTATAGGAAACCTACAAAGAAAAGACACATCAATAACATAGAATAAAAATAGAGACGTCTGATTTGAAACCTCTTTTTCTGCAGTCAAGAAGTTGACAACTACAACAAATCTAGGTAATGAGATGCTAATTCCAGATTGATTAAAACAACTGATTAAACCTCCCTCTAGTTTAGCAACAAAATGGACCTTCCACTAGTTTAGCAAGACTAAAAAGACCTCCCATCTACAGTTCAAAAATTACAGAGATCATTCTTGCCTAACTGTAAAATTGACAGAATTCATTGAGATCCGATATCCCAAAAACAAAACTATACAAAGTTGAGGTCCATTTAGTATTGTTAAGCTGGAACAAGTGTAAGTTCTTTTACCTTAGATTTTACTAGCTGAATTGTAAGCAGTACTCCAACGTGTTTCTTCTTAAGTTTTTGAATAACATATATGTAAAAACTAAAACTCTTACCATGAACATGCTTGTTTTTTCTTGAGACAGAGATGAAAGGGCTATTGATGCCGACCATCACCTTCATGAATTTGGGTCAGTTGAATATTACATTCAGGTAAGAGCAACTAGCAACCACAAGCATACATTGCATACCTGATTGAAGTTCATGGCACAAAAGACAAGGTTTGTCTAAAGGAAGATCCTTCGGACTGAAGAACAATTTAAGCAACTAGTTTTATATTTAAAAAAAGAACTCCAAGTTGACAAATGCATTTTTTTGCTTAAATGTTTGCTGATTTTCAATAATCCAAAATATGTGTCCATAACTTTTTTCTTTTTGAAATATTTTGTCAGTCATTGGTGTCAGATCCAGATCATACCTACTTATCAATATCAACCCCAATTCTGTCTCAAGCATTCCTGGTCTCAACTCGACTTTCACGTTACACTATACAGAAGGTAAAGTCTATTAGTGCTGAAGTTGTGGAGATTGTTGAGCCTCCAAAAGAAGGATATCAGCTGACTTTACGACTCAATTTTGCTAGAATGCCGCATGGTAAAGGTTTGGAACTCCTCTCATCAACGCTGCCCCCCACCCCTTTATCCTGTTTTAGAAACATCTCAGAAGCAGAATAATAGATCATGCAATAAACAATTAAATGTGGCACCACAAGTGAAAACAATAACAAATTAAAGTGGTCAGCTACTGCCACTTTTTTATGGTGATGATAAGATATAAACTGAGCCATCAATAGTGGAACCAAATTGAACTTCTTTCAATTACTACTTTGATAGCATTCCACACTGCAGCGGTGCTCATAAAATTTGTGTTGTCTTGTGTTCTTTTCAGAGTCTATAAAAATTATCACAGACATTGCTGCTGTGCAAGGAGTAATTCTGAGTTCTCAGCTGGAAGAAATGCTGATGAATGTGAATTCACAAGATGTGGCTCAAGTGATGTACAAACCAATCAAACTTGTTTATCACCCAAGAGAGCCGTTTTATGTCATAAAAAAGGTACTTCACATTATGTGATAATGTTTAATCACCTCATAACTGAATATACATTTTAAAATTTAAGGATAAGTAAATGAACACACTATGCAGATAAGTAGCTCTGCCCAATGTAAGACTAGCTCAGTTAACATTAACTTGGCAGTAGTTGATCCTCATCGGCAGAACATCAGTAGAGGGATTAAAATGCAATATAGGGCAGCCATAAATGCTGAAGCCCTTTCTGAGATACAATTAGTTCATTTAGCATGCAGGAGCAAATCTCAAAATAATGCTCCAAAAAGTGACAAAATTATACTACAAATGGAAGAGAAATTAAAAATTAAAGTGAAAACATATTTTCCGAAACCATCAAATTTCAAGACCATTTCAGAATTCAGACTTTAATATCTGCAGAGTGATTATTCTTCAAACCATCAAACCAAAAGTCTTACCGTCTTGGATTGCAGACTCTACTTGCAGTAAAATTACAAATTGCAAGCGTCTTATTCACAATTATACCGAAAGTACACACCTTTTCTCATGACAATTCAGGAAGCTGTGAAGGAAGAACAGGTTGCAGGCACTAGAAGCATGTTTTAGATCAAATTATAAACTACGCTATATAATACTTCCAAACTACTGGGTATAGCTACTGTGTTTTGCTAAGTTCAAAAAATATGGCACATGAATAGCAACTATATGATGGGATCTGAGTTAAATTGGCATATTTAAAGGAACTTGAATGAAGAGAAATAATTGTATTAAAAAATGTAGAGAAAAATTCCTTCCTAAAATATGAGATTAGTTTGAGAGAATACAGCCTCATGCTTCTTAATATGTAAACTCTACATTTGTGACAGCCCCAGAAAATCACGGCAGTATTCCCAATGCGTTTTAAGGAGAAAACAGATGTGATTATAGCAACAGCTTTCTTCCAGGTAACACAATTTTATAACATGTACGAATTTGTAATTTTATAGCATGCATGACTTTGTTCAAGTGTCCAGGACATTGACAGTTTCCGCAGCAGGAACTCATGGATGTTGCAAATACAAAAGCATGTGCCAAGGCACCCCATTGCATCTGGTGCCCTATTCCACCTCCTGAGCTAAGAGGAGAAGCAATTGAAGACTTGAGCACAAACGGAGGATTTGTCTCTTTTGGTATCTTCTATTAACAGCTCACACGTATACACAACTTACTGTTTCTCTCAAATAAATGAAAATTTCGATAGGGGTAAAAGAAAAATATTTATATTACTTCAGCTTTGGAGAAAAGAAAACATACTAGAAGAACCTCCTAAACATGAGTAGTGATTTGAATAAGACATTAATGAAGAGAAGAGGTCTACTTGTAAGCTCAGAAGATACATATATTAGTGTTCACCTGCCTTCTCTAAATCTTGGAATTGGAGTTGGCCTGATATTTACCTTTTTATCATGGCATTCACAGATATCACTTCACGCCATATTGAAGGCAAAAGGCTAGACAGGACAGTGTGGAACCTTCTGAACTTTTATGCATTTGTGAAAAATCATGTAAAGGTAAAAACCCTTTAAGTGTGATAGCATTATAGCTATTAACATCTTATGCCTATATTCTGCATCAAACAGAGCACTCGAGGATTCATACAAAGAAGGATGAGAACATGTCTGAAGAGCCTGGTTGAGGTAAGGAAATAGATCAAATAATCATCAGGAGTAGCACGTTATAGTTCATGAAGTATACACAGTAGAACCTCTCTTACTCTCTGCACTCTGAGATGTCGATTTTGCAAAAATACACAGTGATGAACTACTATATGATTGCAACTTGTAGGTCTTACAGAAAACAGAACCTCAAGATGAGCAACAGATTAAAGAGGTGAAAGGTATGAACCTTTGATTTTGAGGTCAACATATTTTTGAAAAGAAAACCTAAAGAGAAACTAATAATCAAATACAGTACGACAGGATTTATGATGTTTATGCACATATAATAGAAGCAAAGACGCACAGAAATTCTGTGAATTTATCATAGATTTCATACTGAAAGATCATTAATTCTATTAGCTTGGAGCCACTTACCTTCCATATTAGTACTTTTTTCTATATTTTTTCACTGTTTTTCTAACTCTATACATCCTTTTTCTTTTACTTTCTGCTCACTATTTTTCAAACAACATTTATGCAGGATACAAGCGCATGAAAAAGTTGGTAAAGTTCACAAAATTCAAAATACTCAGATATAGAAGTGATTTCACCAGTAAACTTAAGAGGATTCGTTCGAGATTAAAAATCCATGGGTTCAACCGTTTTCGTCGAAAATGGTTGACATTCCCCTCCTTCTCCTCCAAGACAAAATACAGAAAGCTGGAAAAAGATATTTCTCTTCAACACAATTAATAGATTTTGCTTATGGTCAGTTTTGCTGAAAAGGGACAAACATATCCTTTGATCAGGATAGTTGTTACACTCTACCATGTAAAACACCTTTGTATTTGTCACTTTTTCAAATGTTGCCAATACATAAAAATACCCAAGTACTATGTACATTGTAAAAATATTAAAGTACAATAAACGAGTTGGTTGGCAGTTGTTTTATACTTCTATCACAGATTAAACCCAGATTTGCATATTACTCTAGCTGTTAAGCAAGAAAAATCCTTTTCTATTTGATGATCAACAGTTTGAAGGTGATTATATCATGCAACTGTCCACAAACATTATGTGTTACTTGAGCCAGGGTCTTTTGGAGACAGCCTCTATACCTCCACGAGGTAGGGGTAAGGTCTGCGACTGATAAAAAACATTTATGAAGTGAAAGCTTCGTAAAAGTGGGCCTCAGGAATGCAAAAGAAACCTATGGGAGGAATTTGGGCTAGTGTTTGCTTTAAAGTTGGTGACTGAATGAGATCAGATTCGGTTTTCTGACAGAACCAGTGGTTACGCCATATGCCTCTCAAAGATGAATTTGCATAATTTCTAGTATTGCAATAAATGCAGAAGGCACCATTGCCCAGTGCAAAGATAATGCAAGATGGAATATTAGCTTTAGAAGAGACTTTCATGATTGGGAGGCAAAAGGCTGATTTTGTTGCTAAAAAGTTGGAGGAAGGTGGCAGTATAGCAGGGAGGTCAGATCATTTATAGCAATAGCATACAACCCAATGAATTTATAGCAATAGCATATTAACAAAAAAAAAGATTCAATCTAGGAGAGCTGAGAAAGAATGAAAGTGAAACTTTGGAAGAATACAGAGGCCCTACAAAAGTATTCTGTTAGGAAGGATTGATATGCCTGAAGTTTGTCTAACACAAGAAAATCTAAGGAGAAGGGGATTGTTTTTGCATAAAAAATGCTAAGGAGTTCAGGGGATTATATTTGCATAACAAATCTACTTCTGTGATCTGTATACTTAAGACTCAAATCACTTGTCTTTGCATTGTACAATGCAACATATATGCTTTAAAAGAATTTGGGCAGCAGTGATGATACTAAGAACCCAAAGTCCCCAACAGCAGCTTTCTGAAGCTGGTCTAGGAAAATCCGCGGTAGGAATGCAAAAAACATGGTTCACATTGTTGTTCCCTGTTTGCATTGTATGAACTCTTCGGGAGAAGAACCCAAGATGCTTTGGAGGAAAATCCAATCTTCCTTATAGCATCAAGGCTTTCTGTTTAAATATCTTTGTTCGTTTGGTATAATCTTCACTTGCAGATGATGTGAATGAAGTTTTAGATTTCATAGGCTCTCTACGTCTGTAACAGAGATGGCCTTGCTTCTTTTGTAATTGACAGCAGGCCTTAGAGCAAAAATAAAGATACCTACTTTTTTTTCTAATTTAGTACAGAGATAATTACAAGTACGGAGCTTGATTCAAGAAGTTCTTCTTTGGCCACCAGCATTTTTCCATTAACAGTCAGATGAATATAGAAACATAGAAAGACAACAATAATATAATGAACTATAAAACCTCTCCTTTCATTTAATTGTAAGTATCAGAAATGAAAATTGTCATGCTAGTAAGGTACACTGTAAACGACATAGAAGCTCAAGAGAAACAAAAGGCTAGAATTTCCTATATAGTATAAAAAAACATCCGCAAATTCAAAACTTACAAGGAAACCACTTCTGCAGTTTCTTTCAAATGCTTCACTATCAAAGAACATAAGAAATTTCTCATTCTAACTCTAATTCAGGAAGCGGACGCATCAACACACCCTCTGATCCAACCTGTGCTAGCAATGGTCCACTTGTATCGCCACATCTCATTCTCTTATCCCGATTCAACAACGCAAACAACCCAAAAGTCATGATCATCACCGCAATAGCATGCACTATAAACAACAGATTCATCAATGCAGTTCCCCTCAACTTATTCTCCTCAAGATCACATTTAACATCATTTTTCCCCTTTGATAAACCCACCAAAAGATTCTCACATCCATCTGGTGAAAACATATCAGTATATAACGACAACCCAACTTGCAAAACCCAAGTCCCTTTCAACACAAGTACACAGGAAAACAAAAACTCCACAAAAAACAAAGATGGCTTTACTGCTAAACACAAGCAACAACCACCACAAACAAATGCCAACTCCCCCAAATGTCCATACATACCACCACTAACACCAACAAGTCCTTTCCCATTCATCAAGAATTCAACAGCAAAACAAACACCAGCAAAACTGTAAACCAAACTATCAAGAATTGCATAAAGATCAAAACTTTCTTTAACAACAATGAGAATCAAGAACACCCAGAAGAAAAAAATGACTAAAGATTGCTGCAAGAATGAGAATTTATACATTACATTGTTCTCTGAGAAAGCTAAGAACAGAAATACATGAGAGAAAGAGGCAATAGGTAGAATGATTAAAAGGGAGTATAAATCAAGATTTTTCCATCTGGGTTCTGAGAAATACCATGTTTTTGATCTATAGAGTGATGGGTTTTTGAGGTAATTGCAGATGCAACAAAGAAGACGATGAATACCAAGTGTAAAAAGGATAACAAATGCTGAAAAATGGGTAGCTAATGACATCTCAAATGAGACAATTTTGGATCTTTTTTTAAGGGATTTTGATGAGATTAAGGAGCAATGGAAGATTGTTTCAAGTTCATCAATGGTAATGTTTGATTTAGCAAAAGTCAATACCTGAAAAATCCCAAACGCCGGCTGCTGGCAAGAAAGGACCAAAAAAGAGAGAGAAAGCTTCAAAAAATTTAAGAAGTGTTTATTATTAATTGATTGATACCTCTAAGTTTGTTGTATGTCACTTTGAACCCATTTTTGGTATACATAGACTTCGTAAATTTGCCAGCAAATTTTATTTAGACACTAGAACTACTTTCTATTCCGATTGAACACCTGAACACACGACGATATATTATAATTAGATTTTTTAATTCAAATTTTGAAAATTATATGTGCGTGTTGTCAAGAGTCTATTAGGTAGTTAAGTTGATCACGTTAAATATTTTTATGTTCTTTTGATTATATGCATCAACCTCTTTTGATTGAAGCATTTTATCATGTGTTCAAGTGTTCTAGTTCAAATGTCTAAATGAAATTTGATGGCAAGGTTAAGACATTACCTTTATATTTAAGTCCTTTTCTTTTTGTTCTTTTGCAGTTTATGAGTAGAGAGGTATTTAAGTAAAATTATTTAAATAAAATAATTTTTTTTATTATATAAAAACGGTCTAACCCATCAGTGGCCCCCTAAAGTCGGCATCAAGTTTCACTTAGACATCTTAATTAGGCGATGTTCATTTTAGACACTTCATGTAGGGTTTTGCTTTGTCATTTTGACACTTTTTTAACAATCATCCAAAAATACAAAGTGTGTAATAAACTCGCCGATAACGTGTTAAAGTGACAAATTAAACAAAGACATGTGTCATATGTATAAAAAATAATTCTCAACTAATCATATATATATATATATATATATATATATATATATATATATATATATATAAAAAGAGAACCCT
>JAJONR010013916.1:0-12099 GCA_029582245.1 Solanum etuberosum
CCCCCCCCCCCCCCCCCCCCCCCCCCCCCCCCCCCCCCCCCCCCCCCCCCCCCCCCCCCCCCCCCCCCACTAATCACAATGAACTCTAACCCTAACAATGGCAATCTTTGAGAGAATTTCGGGAAGAAGATAAAGGTCAAGAATGGTGAAGAATAATCTGAGAGAGAGAGAGAGAGAATACCTCAAATCATAACTACCTTAGCTCTGTCGAATTAGTTAGTTAAGTACGGGACTGGGTTTGGGTACACTTCCGTATGGGAAGGTTTCCAGACAAGAGGAAGACCAAATTAATGTCGAGGGGAGAGGGTCCGTTCCAAGTGCTTGAAGGACTCAATGATAATGCCTATAAAATTGACCTTCCTTCGAAATATAACGTTCGCAAGAACTTCAATCTTTGTGATCTCTCTCTATGATGCACTGGATTATGACCCATTGAACTTGAGGTCAAAAAAATTTCAACAAAGGGAGAATGATGCATCCTAAGTTGCATCAAGACCATTTACAAGAAACCAAGTTCGGGATCTCCAAGTTCTTCAAAGCTTATCCATGAAGATGGATGTGCTTGAACACACTTTGATGCCATCCAAGGATTTCGTGTAATGGTAATTGTTATGGGAAATCATCAAGTGGAAGGGGAGGAGATTAATCCATGGCCGGAAGGGAGCCAATCCCAGACCGTGAAGGTCACATGAGATCATGACCAAGAACCGTACATGGAAACCTAGAGAAGCTAAGCACTGCTAAGTCCGGACTCGCATCCACAATGCCACCATAGCTGGTTCCAAACTCACCTCCAGGAAACTGCATACAGTCTGAACATCAGGTATGGCCAGTATGCTTGCTCATTTTGTATTACTAGTTCCCGTACACATGCGTTGCACGTGTATTCCATGCTAAACAATATAAATACTTAAAAATTTCAAGAATTTTAATTAAATATTTTAGCCCAAATAAAAATACAAATTTTGTAAGAAATTAAATTAAAGAAGTCTAATAGAGAGAAAACACATACAAAAAAAGATAGAGAAGAAAAAAATACAACATACACATTCTTCTCAAGACTTGATTCATAACAACTTATACTGTAGATGGGATAAACATGGAATCGATACATAATTTTTCGAGTTCTTGTCGACACACTCAGTGTTAACCAATCAAAATTCAAGAGCTTTCCTCCTCGAGTCAAACAAAGGCACGAAAATAGTACAATTAACCATAAGTGTTTCACTACTTTAACTATAGAATGAAAAAGGATTACCTTGTGTATGGGTCTCACGAAACAAAAAAGATAAATATATATAGATAAAAGTGAAGGAATACCAGTAGGGACAAAGGACACAATCATAAATCAAATATCATCTGTTGCAGAGAATAGGATTTCATCTAAAGCACCTGAACTACAAAAGTAAAAAAACCTTATATACAAAGTGAAGTTCCAAAGTCTTACTGCTGGCGTCTTAGAATAGTTTCACCATCCATTACTGTTGTTGAAAAAAAGTTCATAGGCTTCAAAGATCGCAAATTTTCTTTAATCCACTCCCCATATGGATTGGACAATGCAACTCGCCTTTTAACCTCTGTATTCTCGAATACCTATGTTAATCAACAACCAAATTAAAACAAACAAGTTATGAACATAAAGAGCTTTTGGGGACATAAAGAGCTTTTGAAGAACATTGAAATGCCATGCAATTAAAATATTAAATCTCTAACAAACCTGACCACTTGAAAGATCAACGCTTATCATCATACCAGGACCTAAACGCCCTTTCATTGTTACCTTTGATTCATCCATGGGTATCACACCAACCTAACCAAAAGAAAGAACCCCTCCAGTCACTGTAATTAATATCCAGTGGTAAAGACAACAGAATCATCAAAGCAATGCCCTTAATAATAAATTATATACATTTGAAGAACATGGATTGGAAAAGAGTGGAATTATTCAGCTTGATTTATCTTAGGAAGGGTTAGGAGAAACATGATTCGGAGACGATACATAGTCTATAGCTTCTGCAACATTTGAAATCAGAATTAGGCTTCTGAAAAATGAACAAACTTACACACCTCAGATGCAACATAGACAACGTTGTCTTTGGTCCGCCAATATCTAGCAGGACGAAGTCCATTACGATCAAGACAAGCACCAACTATTTTCCCATCACTGTGAAAATGGAAGGAACGAGACCAAAAATAAGTAAGACACTATGAGTAAATAATTGAGACAATAGTTTGAAAATATAACATTTTCTTAGATGTATTATACACCAAGCAGTCTTAGTTTCTTTGTTCCACAAACAGATCCAACAACTACATATCAATGTTTCTTAATACAACAAAAATTACTATGCCTCAATCACATTTATCTTACATATATTTCTCGTTTTTAGGGGATAAGTCAGTTTCTAACATCTAATTGAAAATATGTTTTCAAGGATATCAATACATCACTAAACAGAGCATTTGCTTTCTAGAATCTATACGGACAGAGTTAAATCAAAATTAAGTAGAAAATGTTGAAGAGCAAATCACTAACAGGAATAAGAAGGCCTAATATATTGAATCAAACCATGGGGACATCACTAAGTATTTCATATCTAATGAATGGGATTCACATGGGTAGCGACAGGAACTTCAGATTTCACATCATTAAAGAATGACGATTTCTCACATCTATTCAGAGCAAGTAGAACTCAGCAACATAGAAGTATTTGACACAAAAGATCAAGAAGAGGTAGAAAAAGAAAGAAATCTGGTCTGATTGAAAAACCATGCCATGCTTGACTTCACAATATTAGGATATGAACTCCTTTCTTCGTGAAAGGGAGACTTACAGAAAATAGCTGTTAGATAGACTCCATAGTTATAGCAAAGTGTAAATGGCTGTGCCACATGAGAAATGTAATTGTAAATATTGATAATTATAAAAAAGGAACCAGGTTTAAGACGTTAGTCAGTTCACACAAACTCTCATTCTCTCTGATTTTTCTTATTTCTTAAGAGACCATTATATTCCTCAAACCATCAGCTCTCACTTTCGTGTGATCGAAACTCTCAAATCCAAATGACATTTTAATTGGAATAAACGAAAGCTCTAATAAATATCGGACAATGAAATAAAGAACCAGGTGGAAATGTCTTTTATGTACTATTTTTTTTCTCAATCCCGCTTATCTAAGGAGACCATCTTATTCTAAAATCAAGAGGTCTCACTTTCTTTTGACCAAAATTGTCAAATCCAAATTACATTTTGATTGGAATGAACAATGAAGGAAGTTTAAAAAAAAAATATCCATCAATAAAAGAAAGATCCACATAATAATGTATTTTCTGTACTGTTTCTTTTTCCCCGATCCCTTCTGACTGTCACATTAGTTGATAGATTAAACCATGGCAACTAGAGAAGGTAAGGCTAGCCCACTATCCTCTTTGACTTTAGATTGTAGTTCCTTACATTGCTTGTTGTTTTGTCAGTCTTACATATTAGTACCTCAATCAATTAACTGTTTTTTTTTACAAAGGTAATGTTCTCGATCAATTAATTGTTAAGTAAATTTCTTTAATAACTGTGTTGTTATGAAGGACCTCAATACGGAATGAAGAATTGGTAATAGGCATGACTAAGATGGATACTAAACCATCCAAATTATCTTTTTTTAAACTCGTGAAGTTACTGCATGGACTGTCGGGGCATTCCAATCTATCAGAATTGTTAGAATAGGAATGGCAACACAAACACGAATAATAGATAGAATCCTACTTGGAAAATGATTGCATTATAGTCTCTATAAATAAGGTCTCGGTGTAATTATGTAGACACAAGAGAATGTGACTTTTAGTTGATGGGAGTATATCGGGTCGTTTGAAACTTTTTCCTTGTGGAGGATATTATGAGATTCGAAACAAAGGAAATTTTAAGACCTAGGAATGTTGAGAATTTGTAAGATAGAACAAAAGATTTGTGTTTCGTACAGTGTTTCATGTGTCTATGCTTCGGATGTGTGCTCATGACCCATTCCACGTCAATCAAGCCAAGATTTCAATTGGATACCCTTTTCCTCTATTCTAGGTTGAAGTCATGTTGAATTTACAAAATAGAATCAGTCTTAGAAGTATTCAAATTCATAATTTCACTACGAAACAAGGTCAAAACCAAGCCCTAAATTTGAGACTTAGGAAAACTACATCCAGATAAGAACTTGTCTTATAAAAAAGTTCGGGTACATATTGTGGACTCACAAATTCTAGAGATAAGGTCGAAATGGATCTATTTGATCGAAGTGTAGTTGGCAGAGCCATCCGACCAAACAAGTTACTTGGAAGTTCGAGGGAAACTGTGTAGCAGTTAACAACAGTTGTTTGAGGTTTGGGGTAAGATTAAACTCATTCAACGATGAACGTTTGTTCAAATGTGAAAATATTGTAGAAACCGAACCCCTCATTTTGAGTTTTTGCATTTGACTTTATATCTTGAACATGCTAATAAGTTGTTCCCACTGCTTGACTTGTAGGGATGATTTGGGTTGAAACTAGACTCCCGAGGGGTTAGAACAAGTTTTAGATCAGCTCCATGTTTAAAAAATGAGTTAAGGTAATTAATTTAAATTAGTTTTGGGTTGACTACATAGTTTCGTTGAGATTTATATAATATAATCCAAAACAAAATATTAAAGTGGCAAATCATAAACTTGAACCCCAAACCCCAAATTAAAAAAATATGAAGATATGAAGGACTAATTGGACTCTGAATGAAAAGACTAATTACAAGATTCGGACTCCTTATCTTACGGGTACCAGAATCTAGAAATTGTTGTGGGCTTGACCCCACTAACCGAAATTTGACTTTGCCAATTCAACTTTGACCGAAGTCTAACTTTAAGAAATGGGTCTAATGAGTAATTAACCCCGAGGATTATTTTTTACGAAAGATTAGAGAAGTTTGAGCGAGATTGAACATTGTAAAGTAGTTTTAGAGCACAGAGCTAGTTTGGACTTGACCTCAAGAAGTGTTTTTCCGAAAAGATCAGTATGCTAGCTAGTTAAAGAATATATGTGATATTGGGGATGACTATGTATACAAGGAGAAGAGCATATGCACATGTACCAGGTTACTATTTGGGTTTATGGTTATAGCCAGAATCGTGTACTTTGTACGTATTCAGGTAGAATCTGATAAAGAAGAAAAGGCTTCTTTGGATTTCAGTATGTCTTTACATCCCAATGGTAAGGATATTTATATAAGTTAATCCTAAAAAAATAAGGAAATACAATCAATTACAGTAAAAAATATTATATTCCTATAAGTACGCTAGGAAAAGGATAAATAAAGTTTCTTAAAATCATGAACTGTTGGAGATTTCAAGAGAATAGATAGTCAAGAAATGCATAGTTGATAAACGCATAAACTTCTCATATCTTTGGCATTTGCATGATCAACAGTAAACACTAAATGGATAAGAGAGTTCACATTAATTTTTTCCTTTTACCGATTCTGTTTGGACCAACTTGCACATTACCTAATCTACAGTCTAGACATTTCCTAGCCGACAAGCGCAGATTGTAAAGATAATCCTGTCCACCGAGGCCGAAGAAGATAGGCTGACACCTGTAATGACCCTCCAGGTCATTCTGTGTTTATGTCTTCTTTTTGTCGTTTAGAGCATTCCTATAGCGACCCCAAGTCATTTATGACTTGCTGGGACTGATAGTTTGGTCACCTGATCGTTCATTTGGCTTTTATGCGAGTTTCTATGTTTTGGAGCTTTCGAACCTTGAACAGTGGTCATTTTTTATCAGAAGTTCAGGAAGATGACCTCAGAATTCATTCTGACGATTCCATCAGCTTTGAAAGGGTCATTTTAGACTAGTAGCATAGTCAGCACAACTACCAAGGCTTTCCGTATGAGTCTGTGCGATTAGGCGTTTTAACTTTCAAGTTAAGGCTTAAGTTTGATTTTAGACAGCATTCTGGGTAAACAAGCTTGGATGAGAATTCTTCGGCACGGTAAGCTCTGAAATGTTGAGTTTAGTCTGGAATGACCCTTCGTGCGGATCCCGAGGCTTCCAGGCTAATTTCGAGCCCCCGTTGGATTTTGACTTAAAATGGAGTTGGGTGTAGGATCCACTTTTTGTCAAGATGACCTCGTATAAAAGTTTTGACTACTCCGTTGAGTCAGGAATGTCGAATTTTACTGAGTTGCATATCTCATTTGTGTGCATAGGGTTCTGAACTAATCTCGAGCCCCTGGGCGGAGCCTGGGGGACTTTGCCGAAATTTTCTGGTGCCTGAGTGCCGGTTCAGCTACTTTAGCGCCCCTAGGTTCGCTTAAGCGAACTTCGCTTTTGCGACTAGGCTTTTTCTTTAGCAAGGCCAGCCTAGTTAGGCGATAGCCGCTTAAGCACCCCTAGCGTCGCTTAAGCGAGCCTCGTTCTTATGGCCAGGGTTCTCTTTAGCGAGCTCCGCTTTTGTGGCCAAGGGCTCGCAGAAGTGAGGCCCACCTCTTTGAGGCCTGCCGCTTAAGCGACTTACGTAAGTGGCCGCTTAAGTGAAGGTCGGGCAATCTTTTATTAAAGACTCAGGTGCGATTTTCAGCATTTGTGGTTAATTGATTTGGAGATTTCTCCTTCGTTTGAGCTCTGATTTCAATGATTTGAAGTCCTAGGTGATCGTGGAGACTGTGGCTACACTATGGAGTGATCGGAATTTGGTGGGAATTCTTCTTTTGAGGTGAATTTCCGTTTTAGTAGGCTGCCTTAGCCTATTTTCTTGTTCTTAATTGTGAATTGATGCATGCTACTTCCTTTCATTTCCAAGTCATGATTGTGTTCCAAAACAAGTTTGGGGTACTTTTTGGGACATTTTGACAGAGTCAGTTTCAAAAAATTCGGTACAGGTCCCACAATTCCCGTTTGACTCCGAAATTGATTCGGTTTCAGTTTTTGGTGTCTAAACGACTGTATTGACATTGTGATCCTATTTTTGGTAGCGTGGCAACGTTCAAACGCCATTCAAAAAATAAAAACTTTGGCCTTGTGATTCGAGAGCACGTGCGGTCGGCCTACAAGTAGGCTACGATTCCCTTTCTATTAGATTGAGCTTGAATGCGTGAATGCATGTTGATTAGAGTGAATTGAGGATGGGTACCTAGTTGTTCTTATTTTCCTTTCTTCGATACCATGCTTAGGCTTGACTGGCGGTATTTTCGGGTGTAGTATCATGCTAGTTGGGGATTGTATGTTGTTCCATGTTGTTGTGACTTGACTGTTGTCGTTTTATTGGTTTTTGTGCATGTTCGGTCTTAGACTAGGATTAGACTAGTGTTGCCTTAGACTTGCGATCCTTGTGGCATGTTAGCCTTGTTTCTTCTCTGACACCGGTTCCGATGGACTAGATCCCTATACACTGGATTAGTAGACTTGAATCTGATAATATGAGCCTTAGTTTAGGCGTTTCCGCAGCCTTATTGATCTTCTGTTTTCTCTCCCTATTTATGCGACTCCGATGCATTACTGGAGGTTTTGTGCTTTCGCGACGGCTTAGGATTGGACTGTTTTAGGCTTGGAGCCTTCTTGCGATTCCTTGTGAGTGGATATCGTTCAACGGTGGCTTGGTATTGATTGTTGAGATCCTCTTCGAAGTCGACATGCCCCTGGGTCACTCTTACTAGCTAGGCGGCTTATGCCCCTAGGAACGGACTAGCTGGCTGGGCGGCCTTGATATATTGAGATCCTCTTCGGAGTTAACATGCCCCCGGGTCACTCTTGCTAGTTGGGCTGCGAGTTGACTGAATTATTGGGTATTTGTGGTTACTTGGGCTGAGAGACTGGTTTTCGCTTCTTAAGTTCAAATCTGTGGTACTCTTCTCTCAGTAAAACTTATCTATTTTGTGTACATGTTGGGCTTATGGATTTAAACTTGCGCACAAGTGTACCTTCTGGGCTTATGGGTCCAGTTAGATTTAGTTTAGTTGTACTTAGATTTACTTCGGTATGCTAGTGTGCTCTCTTTCTTATCTGCTTTGACCTCTGTTTGTGTCTAGATTCTATCTTTTCATAGTCTTTACCTTTCTTGCTCAGTCGGCCTATGATGCTTAGTGAGTACCTTTGTTTTGGTACTCATGTTGCACTCTGCATCAGTTTCGTGATTCAGGTCCTAGTACCAGCTACCACCAGTGATTGTTCGTGCCATCAACAACTTTTTGGGATCGAAGACGAGGATGAGCACTTGGCGTCCTGGATCAGCCTGTCTCCTTCTGTACTTAATTAGCTAGTTTTTGCTTTTTTGAGACAAGCTTTGCTTTGGTCCACTTTTGGGACTTGTACTCTTATTTTTAGACAGCTCTATACTTGTGATTTCCAGGTTCTGTGAGGGATCTTTTGTATATAGTTTTTGGTTTGCTTCCGCTTCTGTTTTGTTCTGTGGTTTAGTTTGATTTCTGTTTAGTTCTACCCTTATACTCATTACTTGTTGTTTTGGGTTACAGGTTGGCTTACCTACTGGCGGGTTATAGTAGGTGTCATCATGACTCGAGAAATCGGGTCGTGACAACACCAAACATTGTGGCAAGAATTTGGAAGTAGTCATGTTACTGCCATGATTCAACCACTAGGCCAACCCCTTGAGACTCAATTTTGTTTTAATTTAAGATTTAATAAAATACATTTCACTAGTTGAGTACATAATCTTATGAGATATTATTACAACTGCATCCAGAAAATAAAAGAAGTTGAAATAGAACTGGCATTCAGAAGATCACCTGAATAAGAGTAAGGCTGGCCCATCCCAAGCTTCCATCTGACCTTTGTAGTAATTATAAAAATCAAGAACCTACAATGATCAAATATTCAGTCATGAAAAAGTGATTTTAAGGGTAACATACTAATAATCACCTCATGCATTACATTTATTAGTTATAGTCTTACAATCCAGAAGGTAAAAAACATGGTGAAGGAAACATCAACAAAAGTAACATTTTGACAAAGCAACACAAAGAAATTATCTCAGTACAAATTTCAAAAATGTCTTAGCATAGAAAGCAAGATATTGACCACCACAAGAGCCGGTCTAATATTTGGAAACTACAGAACTTGACAAGAATCTAATACATATTACGTGCCAACATGGAATACCTCCGGATATTTAATAGACAATGTTGGATGATTTTGATATGCTTCTGGGACGAGAATCATCAGTGCTTCCTCGGGAGCCCGGCCACTTCTTATGAGTAACTGATCCCAAAAAAGAGCTAGATGGTGAAAAAATCCATTTATATATCTACGGAAGAGAGAAAACAAAGCAGCAAGGAAAAAGGACTAACAACAAACAGTTCATGTTTTAAAAGTCTACATGAAACAAGTTAAACATCTGTGACGAAAAAGTAGCATAAGATTTATTTTTTTTATAACCAAAGTAGCATAAGATGTTGGAAGAGATGTTATCTTAAAACTCATCCAGAAGCAATTTAAAGTCAACATAAGTACCAGCAACCGAAATACAGTAAGATTTTCTTTCCTAAAGAAACCATCTCAATGAACATCTAAAGTCAAACAGTTCTTAGTGGTGCGAAAAAAAATAGTACTATGCCTTCAATAATAACTAATAGTCTGTTTGGCCAAGCTTATTTTTTTCTCAAAAGTGCTTATTTTTGAAAGTGATGTGTTTGGCCAAACTTTTGATAGAAAAATAATTGCTTCTAGAGAGTAGCAAAAGTTGTTTTTCATAAGCTAAAAAAAGTAACTTTTCCCAAAAAGCACTTTTGAGAAAAATACACTTAAAAACACTTTTAAAAAGCTTGGCAAAACACTAATTGTTATACAAAAGTGTTTTTTCAAAATTTATAGGTCAAACACAAACTGATTCTCACCAAAATACTCTTTTGAATAGCACTTTTAGAAAAAACACTTCCCAAAATAAGCTGATTTTAGAAACTTTGTCAAACAAGCTATAAGACTAGATAACTAAAGAGGCGGTGATCCGAAGAATTAAAAACAGTGATCCATACTTCAGCAGTACTATCTAAATTTGCAGAATCAGATGCCTTTGGGTTGCCAAAAGGACGGATTTCATCCTCACGGTCACGCCAAACAGCTGACTTCAATGAGGCCTCTCTGGATTGCATCCAATTCAAGTTTCCCTGCATATGTTTGTGGATGTGAAAATAACAGATCAATACAAGTAGCCAGCAACTCATAGAAAATGTTATTGAAACCTATATTTTACCTGTATAGTGTTGATCTCTCCATTATGACCCAGAAACCTCATTGGTTGAGCAAGAGGCCACCTGGGACTGGTGTTTGTACTGAACCTACGATGATAAATAGCAAGAGGAGATGTATAGAGCTCACTTTGTAAGTCATAATAGAACCTCCCAAGGACTTCAGAACGAAGCATTCCCTTGTAAACTATTGTTTGATTGGACAATGAACAGAAATAAAGTTCATTTCCCCAAATCTCTGAGTTCACAGCCCTCTCAATGAGTTTTCTACAGATATAGAGTTCTCTTTCAATGTCATCAACATTTTCCTCTTTAACAACTCGAACAAAAACCTGTTGTATGTTGGGCATTGTTACTTTTGCATAGTATCCAACTACAGAAGAATCTACTGGAACCGACCTCCATCCAAGCACCTCAAGACCCTCCTTGTTAAAGATATTGGAAATAACTACAGATAATATGAAACAAATTAGAAAAAATACAACAACCATATTCCTTCAAGGGAGGATCTCATAAGAAACAAGCTTATAGGAAACTACCAGAAAAATATACAATTTAGAGAGCCACAAAAATATACAATTTTGAGAGCCACAAAAATATCAATAACTTGGGCAATCTCTAAATACCTCATGCAGAAATAAGGATGTTGAAATGGATGTGTGGACATACTAGGAGAGATAAGATTCTAAATAAGGACATCCAGGCTAAGGTAGGAGTGGCTTTGGTGGAAGACAAGATGCAGGAAATGAGGCTGAGATGGTTCAGGCATGTGAAGAAAAGATGTCTGGATGCCCAGTGTGAAGGTGTGAGACGCTGGGTATGTCAAGAAAGGTAGACACAGATTGAAGAAATATTGGGGAAGAATTTGAAAAGGTGTCAGCATCTATGAAGGAGGCATCTGATGGAATGTTATCTGGAGTGTTTTTGAATGGGCTGAAATAGGAAATTCGAGCAGAAGTGATGTTGTTACAGGCTCAAACATTGAGGGAGATAATGGAGATGGCTCAAAAGGTAGAGGATCAAAATTCTGTTTGCAGCAAGTACAAGGTTTTAAATTTGAATCAAGCAGGGAAAGTGCAAGCAATAAACCAGTTGAGTTTAGACCCAATTATCACCGAGTTGCAAACATTCTTGAATCTCGTGACTCAAGAGCCGGAGTAGCAGGTCGTAACACTGATTCACCAGTGCATACTGCTGCAAAGTTGACTAGCTTCAACGGGACTTCAGTAGCAAAGTCTGAAGGACAATTCGAAAGGTTGTTTGATTCAGAATTTGCCCGGAAAAGAGAGCTAGGGTTATGTTTCAAATGTGATGAAAAATTTGGCCCTAATCATCGTTGTAAAAATAGGCAGCTTAACCTATTGATTATTTCAGAGGCACCCAACACAAATGAAAATGATACAGAGGAATTCTTTGAGTCTACCGGAGAAGATGTAGCTGAAGGGGAAATGAAAGGTACTATGATGATGTTGAATATGAATTAAGTTGTGGGCCTTACAGGAGGTAGAACAATGAAACTTGTGGGGAAGATTCATGGGCACGACGTGATAATTTTGGTCAATAGTGGAGCTACCCATAATTTTATATCCTCCACCCTCGCTCATCATCTGCAATTACCTATTAAGAAGACCAAAGGATTTGAAGTAACAATTGGTAATGGTCAACAGGTTAGTGGGAGTGAAGTATGCAAAGAGGTAAGGATAGACGTGCAAGGAGTCCAAATCAACCAACAATATTTTCTATTTGAATTGAGGGGAACAGATGTGGTATTAGGGATGGAATGGTTGGCCACATTAGGAGAGATGAGGGTGAATTGGAAACTTCTTACCATGAAATTCAAAGATGCAGGAAGATTGGTGTCGCTTCGAGGGGATCCAGCCATGGT